>JAADYC010000215.1:0-29796 GCA_023338135.1 Phytopythium kandeliae | reverse complement strand
GTCGAGGTTGGGAAGCCGCCGAAGAAGAAGAGCCGCGGCACTGGCAAGCCTCGCGGGCGTCCGCGCACGCGCCCGCGTCCTGGCGAGATTATCCACCGCCCCAAGCCGCCGCCGATCGCGCCGGCCAACTACTCCGTTATGTACAACTACTCGCTGTCCAACGTGGCAGCCAAGCCGTCCGAGCTCGGCAACGACGCCGGCAACGTCGGGAGTGGGTCCGGAGCGTCCGCGCAGGACGACACCCGCCTGGCGTCGCTCGGAGCGTCGCTGCTCTCGGGCGACCACGAGTGAAAGCCTCCAAGACGGTATTGAGGACAAGAGCGCCGCGCGGCGCGCTGGCTGCGGCGCTTGTCGCTTCCCCCGCTCCCGCTATGGTTGCAGCTCCCAGCCGAGGCCTCGCCGCTGCCTGTGATTTGTGTGCACTCCTGCTCGTCGACCCTCCCTTTGCATGTACAGTTCGCTGGCAATGCAGCCAGCGACGGATCTTCTGCGAGCATGGCTGCTGTGGTCACGAGGCGACTCTGCGCCGCCGCTCTATTCATCGATCTCTCATGCGCGTGTGCTCACGACAACCAGCAATAAATACTGACGACGCGCATACTCCGGAGCGAAGCACGGGACGGGAGGACGCAACGCATCGGCGCGTGCGCGATGGCTGGCGGCAGTCACGCCGCACGCCACGGCGTGTTGAGCCAGCTATCGGCAGTCCGTCTAGAAAAACACTTCTTCGTCGCCCTCGTCGCTCCCGGCGTCGCTGTCGTAGTAGTCGAATGTGTAGTCGTTCATGTCGTCACCCTGTCCACATGAGCGCACATGGTCAGTTGTCTCGCTCTTCGTAGAGGGAGGCGCGATCGATCGCCTCCTGCATCGGATTCTCTCCCCGAGCAACGCGGCACGCACCAGATCATCCTCGTTCTCGTCGTTGTCAGCATCGTCGTGCTCCTGTGCCGTGTTCTTGGCCTTGTCGCCCGCGATCTTCTGCTCCTGCGCTTCCAGCGACTTGAACACGTTCTCGAACGCGCGCGGCTGGATGATGCCGTGGCGCGGCTGCAGCCCCGCCGCGGCACTGGAGCGGCCGCCGCTCAACGAATTCGACTGCAGCTCCTCGGGCACGAACACCTCGGTCTTCTTCGAGGTGGACACCTCCGGCAGCGTCACGTGCACGAGCGCCAGTGGCGCGGTGTCGCGCACGCCCTTGCCCACGACCGCCTGGTCCGCGTCCCACGACTGATACAGGCTCTCAAGCCGGTGCGCGAGCATGCGCTGGTGTTGGATCAGGTACACGTCCTCGTCCGTGAGTGCCTCAGGACGCGGCAGCTCCAGTGGTGGATACAGCGCCGACTCGGCCTCGGACTGATGCCGAAGATAGCGGAGAGCATCGTTAGCTTCGTCGCGCGCTGAACGCGAGGAGGGAGCGGAGCGGACGGATTGCGCACATGAAGCAGCTCCATCTGCGTGTGCGAGAGCCCAAGGTCCTCGCGCGTCTCATCCAGCACGTCGGCCAGAGCCGAGTCCCGGCTGCCACCGAAGCGCACGCGTCCGCGTCCACGGCCTCGGCTCATGGTCGTCGTCGAGCGGGGCGGAGCCTGCGAGTCGGCCTTGGCGTCGAGTAGCTCCTGCAGCCAGCGGCTTGGCCGGCGGGCGGGTGGTTTCCACCCAGTCAGTCGACTGCGACACTACCGTGTTTTGAGAGCTCCGAAGCACATATGCTGAAACGGACGCTGAATGCTGCTGTATTGTCTCGTTTAGTCGCAGTTGATGCGAGAGTGATGATCTATTGGTTGAAGAAAATTCTACTGTCCGTTCCCAACCGCCACGCACTCGCGCCATGCGCTCCGAGTGCGCGTCAATTGCGACACTTTCCATCGGGCACGTGTCGCGTTCCCGCCCTCGCGACTCTCCTTTCCGGACACAGCTCCCGCTGATTGGACGTATCTCGCGGAATACCCTCCTTCCATTCGTCAAAACCCCGCTTTCTCCACCCGCCCCCTCCCTCCGTTCCCTTCCATCCGCCCCATTTTCAAATCACCAAACCGGCGGGCGGCGGACGGGCACTCAAAAGGCGCGGCAGCGGTGCCTCGACTCGACTCGACTCGACTCGACTCGACTCGCGGCGGACGAGCTCTCTCCCCTACGCCTCCGGCATGCTCGCAACTCCCTCTGGCTCCCCCGCCACGCCCGCGGGGTCCGCGGCAGCCCCGACGACCGGCGCGTGGCCCCCCGCGGCCGTCGAGGCGATCACGGCGGCGCACGAGGCGTCGCAGCGCGCGGTCCAACCGGAAGAGTTCGCGCTGCGACCGTCCGCGCCAGAGGCGGCACAGCCGCGGCGTGATCGTGGCAACAAGAACATGACGTTCGAGGAGCGGCGCGAAATGCTCGACTTTCTCCTGGCGCGGCGTGCGGACCCGGCGGGCAAGACGCCGACCAAACTGGCGCGCAACGCCATCAACGAGGCCGCGACCGCTTTCAGCGTGGATCGGCGCACGGTCTCGCGACTCTGGAAGCGCGCGTGCAGCAGCATCGAACGCGGAGAGGCCGTGTGCGACGTGGCGTCGCGCAAAGTCGGCCGGCAGGGCCGGCGCAAGCGCGACTGGTCCGCGGCGCTCGAGAAGGTGCGGGAGGTGCCCGTGGAGAAGCGTGGGTCCATCCGCGCGCTCGCGTCGGCCGTCGGCATCCCCAAGACGACGCTTTTCGAGCTGCTGCGAGAGGAGCCGGGGCATTTGCGCGCGCTCAACTCGATCAAGCCGTCGCTGACGGAGCGCAACAAGCTCGAGCGCCTGCGCTACTGCCACTCGAAGCTGCGCGCCAACGGACTCTTCGACGACATGTTCAACATGGTGCACGTCAACGTCAAGTGGTTCTCGCTCCCGCGCGACAAGAAGGTGCGCGTCATGTGCCTCGTCGCGATCGCGCGGCCCCAATGGGACACAGCCAACGCCTGCCGCTTCGACGGCAAGATCGGCATTTGGCCGTTCCTCAAGCCGTCGGTGGACGGCGAGTTCCGCCTCGACCGGTCTCTCGACGAGCACAGCGACGCAGACATGGGCGTGAACGAGCATTCGCTGGCTTCCCAAGGCGCTGGACAAGCCAAGAGCAGCGGCGGCAGCTCCAACGCATTGGTGGCAATGGAGTCCGTGGTCAAGGACGACATGCAGCGCATGCTCGCGAGCTACGTGATCCCGGAGATCCGTCGCAAGATGCCGGCGCACCTCAAGCCGCAGCCGATTTGGATCCAGCAGGACAGCGCCAAGATCCGCTCGGCGCAGGGGGACCCGGTGATCGCGGAGGAAGGCCGGCGGTTCGGTTGGCACATCGCGCTGCAGAACCCGCCGCCGTACTCGCCGGACTTTATCGTGCTCGACAACGCCGTGTTCAAGCACATTGAGCGAGCAATGAAGGACTTGCCGCTGCTCCCGCGGGCTCCCGCGCTCGCGCCGCTCGAAGAGCTCGTACGCGATGTGGAGCTCGGCTTCCAGGCGCTCTCGCGCGAGCACATTAACGACGCGTTCCTGGCGCTGCAGAAGGTGCTCGAGAGCACGATGCTCGTGCAAGGAGCTAACACGTACGAGCTCGAAGGCAGCGCCACGAGCCGCGAGCAGCTCGAGCGCGGCGGCAGCCTGCCGGTCAGCATCCTCTGCAAGCCCGAAGCCGCGATGGCTTGCCGCGCGGCGATCGAGAAACAGCTCGTGCTCCAGCAGCAGCAGCAGCAGCAGCAACAACAACAGCAACAGCAGCAGCAGCAGCAGCCGCCGCAACAGCAGCAGATGCACCACCAGCTCCAGCAAGTGGACGCTATCCTGCCGAGCACGTCGACCATCGTGTAGAGGATGCGGTGGAGATTCAAGCAAGCCAAGCATGCGGTGCTATCTTGAAGAAAGCGACGCGGCCATTAGGCCATCGCCCCCTGCGCGCGCGCGTCACAGCACCGTGTCGGCCATCTCGAGCGCGGCGCGGCACTCGAGCGCAGCCTCCGGGTCGCACAGCACGCTCACAGGCACGCTACCGTCGAGCTGCAGCGACCGCTTGGTCGGCCGCGCGGCCATCTCGTACGTGTTGGACCCGCGCACGCGCATGGTGGCCTCCATCTTCTTCTGCAGCACGAGGAAGGCGTCGGTGACGCGGCGCTTGGGCACGTCGGCGAGCGCGCGCTCGACGGCGGTCGTGAGCTGCGCGAGTGTCTCGGGCCGGCTCTCTTTGACGGCGAGCTCGATGGATCGGAAGAAGGCGTTGTCGAGCACGACCAGGTCGGGGCTATACGCCGGCTGGTACTGCAGCCGCATGCTCCAGCCGTCGACCGACCCGTGCGCGGCCACGACCGGGTCGTCCGGCGGCAGGCGCACGTGCTGACTGTCGAGCTGCACGAGCACGTGGTCGTGGCGTGGCAGCTTGGCGCGCACCGCCGGCAGCACGCGCGCCGCGAGCAGCTGCTGGATCTCGGTCTTGGTCACGGCCTCGACGACGGTCGGTGCGTCATCGGCCGCGGTCGTCACGAACGGCCAGGCGCCAATCTTGCCGTCGAAGAGCTCGCCGCGCGCGGCGTCCCACTGCGGCCGCGCGACGGCCACCAGGAACATGACGCGCGCCTTCTTCCTCCCCGCCTCGCGCTTGAGGTCGCCCGCGACCGACCCGCAGAGCGAGAACGGCCGCATGTTGACGTGCACGACGTTGAGCATGTCGTCGAAGAGCCCGTTGGGCCGCAGCTTGGCCGCGCAGAAGCGCAGGCGCTCGAGCTTGTTCTTGTCCGACAGCAGCGGCTTGACTGTGTCGTGCACGCCGCCGCCCGCGTCGGGCTCGCCCGCGCCTGCTCCTCCCCCTGCGCCATCCTCATCCCGCAGCAAACGGAACAGCGTCGTCCTCGGCACGCCCACCGCCGACGCGAGCGCGCGCAGCGACCCGCGCTGGTGCATCGGGAGCTCCTTGAGCCGTGCCAGCTCGGCTGAGTAGTCCTTCTTGCGCCGCCCAGAGTTGCGCTTGCGAGACAGCACGTGCTTCGCGAGCTCCTCGCTTAGCCGGCCGGTCGCGACTGGCGCCGCCGCGGTAGCAGATGAGCCGCCTGAGGGAGACGCGGCGGTGGCGGCGGCGGCGGCGGCGTCGGTTGCCGTCGCCATAGCGAGAGTACGAGAGGGAGCAGGTGGAAGCAGCGCCTCGCCCTTGGCCAGCGCCGGCTTGAGTAGCTGCCAGATGCGCGACGCCGTGTTGCGGTGCACGCCGAAGCTCGCCGCCGCGTCTGCGAGCGCCGAGTGCGGCAGGCGGCCGGTTCCTTGGCAGCGCTGGAGCAGAAACTCGGCCATGGCGCGCCGCTCGTCGTTGCTCAGGTTCTTCTTGCGCCGCTTGCGGTTCGGACCGCTCTCGGGCACTTGCGCCGCCTCGTTCGGCGCCAGCTCCGAGGCCACAGGCGCCGCGCTCACGCCGATCGACGCGCTAGGCGGCGCGCGATCCGACAAGAAGTCTCCGGGGGCCACGGACGCGGGCACGCCGGCGCTGGAAGCCGAGGCGCTGAGCGCCTCCATCGTCGCGAGCTCGATCTCAAACCGCGCAGCCGCCACTTTTCAAAATGGTCCAGGGGGAGCGTGCACCACTTATTTCCACAGACAGCGCTCTTTATATCCAATGACGGATCATTACGGTGAGATTCCAACGAATCACACGTGGCAACGTGCCAGTCTTTCCGGAATGGCGATTGGTGCTCACAACATTTCGGGGATAGCTACAGTGATGCACAATACTATGAGCCGTATCGAGTGAACCCATCTACACAAAATCGCAGCGTCGGCTCATGGTTGATGCTCATGTCGCTGGAGTCAGCGTTGATCCATCCTGCGGCCAACTGCCGCATCCGATGGTCCCCGTCCCATCCGTCGGGGCGAGGAAGAGAGCGGCGGTGCTCATTCCAGAATCCTCGGCGCCCGAGAGACGACACGAAGCTCTCCACGAGGCGACCGGATGCCTGCGCGCTCCGTTGACGACTACGCGCCTCGCACCGGCGCGCGCGACTACCTGAGCGAGCACCTGATGGGATCGGACGAGCCTCCAGAGCACCGCCACCGCCGCGAGGCGATGACAGCGGAGCGCCGCCGCCGGACGCTGGACGAGCTCGAGGGCGAGGCGCGCGACCTGGCCAAGCACACGCGCAGCAAGGTGGAGCAGATGGGCGAGCGTGTCCGCGAGACGGCCGAGTCGGGACGAGACCGCGTCCGCGACGCGTTGGACGGCGGCCAAGCCGGCGGCGCGAGCATCTTCCAGCCGGACAGCCAGCGCCGTCGGCACGATGAAGAAGCGCGCGGTGAGGCGCACTCGGTGGCGGAGCACGCGCGTCGAGGCGCCGAGCACGCGCGTGAGGGCGTCAAGCGCACGGCCTCGAGCGCTCGCGACCGCCTCGGTGACGTGAGCGACCAGTTCTCGGACTGGGGTGAGCGCGCGCGAGAGGGTGTAGGGGATGTGGCGTCGGTCGCGCGCGAGCGCCTCGGCGACATGGAGTCGCGCGCCGCAGACTGGGGGGAGCGGACGCGCGACCAGTTCAAGGAGTACGGCCGCCAGACGGATGAGGCGCTCCAGGCGGCTCGCGGCCGCGCGCAGGACGCTTGGTGCTGCAACGCGGACGCGGCCAAGGAGCTCGGCGGGACGAGCGGCCGTGAGTGCTGTCTGTCGCTGCCGACGCAGCGCATCTGTGCGCGGCACGCACTGTGGGTTGCGCTGCCACTCATGCTCGTCGCGGCGCTGTGGTACCTGCGCCGCCGCAACTCGGACAAGTGGAGCGCCGGGCTCAAGCGGATGGGCTGGCAGCGCGACGCGGACCGGACGGCATTGAGTGGTAAGATGATGAGTGCGAAGGATCAGGCGATGGAGGCGCTGCGCGAGCAGAGCGAGAAGCTCGAGGAGAAGAAGGACAAGTGAGGAGGCGAGGCGGAACGGGCTTGGCGGGTTGGCTGGTGTGGGCAGACTCCGGGTCGCGAGAGAGCTCAAGCGCCAGTAGCTCGCGAGACTGAGCGCCAGCTAGGACTGCATGTGGACGAGAGAAAGCTCGGTGGTTGATGGCGAGACGCCCGCGCCGTGCTGGTTGGGATATCACGCCACTTTCTGCCGCTTGCCTCCCTCGGTCTCGCTGGCGCTGGCTCCCGCCGCCGCGCCGGGAGCTCCAGTTGGCGTGGGGCCGCCGCCGCTCGCTGCAGGACCCGCCACGGCGTTCGCGCTCACCTCCTTGTCCTTGGCCTCGAGCTTCTCGACGATCTCCGGCGCGTGCTTCTTCATGAGCTGGATCAGGATCGAGTCGACGCGCGCCGAGTTCTCGCGCTGCTTCTCCATCTTCTCGAACTTTTGCTTGAGCTTGAGCTGCAGCTCTGTGCACAAGGCGGCCGCACCGTCAGGTCTCGGCGCGCGCCGTAGCAAGGCGAGAGAACGGCATGGAGCCGAGACGTACGCTCCGAGGGAATGACTGGCGCCTTCTTGTCGGCTGAACTGAAGTCCCACGCGTAGCCCTCGGTCGGGCTGAAGCGCACGCCGGCCGCCAGTCCGTGGAACGCCTTGTTGACGCGGTAGCTGCATTTTTTCTGCCATACAAGCGCCGCCGCGTCAATGGCAGTCGGACGCACGAGGGGAGAAGAGAGGCGGGGGAGAGGGACGTACGAGGCGCGAGGTGAGCATGGCGTGGATGTTGGGGGCTTGGTAGATTGTTCCGTCGAGCACGTAGTAGATGGCGAGCGGCTCGACCTGCGTACGGCTGCTGCGGCGCTGCTTGCGCACGAGGAAGAGCTGCTGCGGCAGCTGCTTGGCCAGGTTGGGCAGCAGCTCGTACTCGACGCCGCGCATGTTCTTGAGCTGCTCGAGCCCGAGGCGCTGCATCTTGAGCCGCTCGTTGTTGCACGAGCGGTCGTAGAAGGGCGAGAGCGCGAAGTAGTGCAGCACGGTCTGCGCGTTCAGCGGGAACGACTGCAGCCACACCGTGTCCCGGAAGGACGCGTTGTAGTCGTCCACGTGCGCCGCCACCTCCATGGCGACCGACCGAGCGAGCGAGCGAGCGACTGCTGCTTCACGGCGGCGGTGGTGTAGGAAGAGCACTCACTCATCCGCGTCCACAGTCATCCACAATCATTCATCAACCGCAATCATTTAGTGCCTTTTCAATAGTAGACTCGGCCACTGTTGAGTCGTGTCTTCGAAGAGAATGAGCGCGGTACATCTTTCCATCCCTCAGGCGATCGGTTTTTGGAGGGGTGAAAGGGCGACGCATGCTTCACTCTTGAGTGTGTGATCGCTCGTTGCGTGGTTGTGAGGCTCGACGCAGCGGGGAGGAAGGCATGCCGCCGCCTTGGGCTGGAGCAGTCTCGCGCGCGAGTGGCTGCTCGGCGAGGTCACGGTCCGTCACGTGAGCCCATGCTGGCTGCGCAGTGCATCAACACAGGCTGCTGTCCGTTTTAGTCTATTCTTAGTCGCGCTCAAGATGCACAAAACGGTGCCATGTGTCTTTGCGGAAGAACTAAACAGCAAGAAAGAGGCACCTGCAGGCTCAGCCACAGGGACTCGCGCATCCAGAGAACACGACACAGTTGCCGTGGACCATGGCGCTCCTTTCCGGTGAACGTGTTGACACGTCGGGCTGCGCGCGTCGGCGGCGCCGGCGCAGAATCCCGCTGCCCGTGCTCCGCCGCTGCCTCCGCTTGTCGCCGCTTGTCGCTCACTTCGCAATTCGCCTCAATTCAGACGAGCTGCCAGGCGTTCGCTCGTTCGGCCTCCCGATTCCTCTCGCTGAGCTCCTCTCGCCGAGCTCCTCTCGCCAATTGACTGAGCAATGATCATCAGCCTTTGGCTCGCGACGCTCTGCGCCGCCGCGGCCTCCGCCTCCGCCTCCGCCTACGACACGGGCTCTGCTCCCGGGTTTGCAGCAGGCACGACCGGCGGCGGAGACGCCGAGCCGGTCTACCCCACGACGATCGACGAGCTCTCGACGTACTTGAGCGACGATGAGCCGCGCGTCATTGTGCTCCAGCAGACGTTCGACTTCAGCGGCACCGAGGGGTCCACGACCGAGACGGGGTGCCGCTCGTCCTTCGCCACCGAGTGCCTCGCCGAGGACAACGGCTTCAAGTCGCAGGACACGATCCTGATGGATGGAGACACGTCCATGACGAGCACCGGGGGATGTACCGACGGCACAGCCGTCGAGGTGACGTACGACAATGCTGCCAAGAACCCGCTGACCGTCGCGAGCAACAAGACGCTCGTGGGCGAGGGCACGGCGGGCGTTCTGTACGGCAAGGGTCTCATCATCACGGGCGACAACGTGATCGTCCAGAACGTCTACATCACGCAGCTCAACCCGCACCTGGTCTGGGGCGGCGACGCGCTCACGCTGCGCGGGTCGGGCGATACGCAGCCGGAGCAGATCTGGATCGACCACGTCAAGGTGTCGGACGTCGGGCGGCAGATGGTCGTCATCAACTTCTCTGGCGTCAAGCGCACGGCGATCAGCAACTCGGACTTCGATGGCAACACGGAGTACTCGGCGTCGTGCGACGGCCACCACTACTGGGGATTCCTCCTCTACGGCGTCTCGACGCAGCTCACGTTCGTCAACAACTATATCCATGCGATGTCCGGCCGCGGCCCCAAGATCGGCGGCACGGCGGACCAAGAGAGCATCGTGCACGCGGCCAACAACTACATCTACGACAACACTGGCCACGCGTTCGACGTCGCCGCGAGCGGCTACGTCCTTGCTGAGGGAAACTACATCGAGTCGGTAACGACGCCGAATCTCAACGACACGGATGGCAACTTGTTCGTGCCGACGAGCGCGAGCGACTGCCAAGCGAGCATCGGTCGTGACTGCGTGCTGAACACGGTCGTGGACAGCGGCTACTTCGTTGGATACAACGAGGAGAACGTGCAGTCAAAGCTGACGTCGTACTCGACGGAGATCGGCGGATACAGCACGGCCGCCGCGGCCAAACTGTCACTTGCGAGCTCGAACTACGGCGTGGGCGACCTGACGACCTCCGTTTCTTCCAGCGAGTCGGACACAGCGACGGACAGTGGCAGTGCCAGCACCACAGACGTCGAGTCTGAGGCTGATACAGAGGCAGAGGCGGAGGCTACCACCACCACCACCACCGAAGCTCCCATCGCGACCACCGACGTTCCTGTCACGACGACTGAAGCCCCCGTTGCAACGACTGAAGCTCCAGCGGCCACAACCGACACCCCGACCACCACCACGGCGGCTACGGAGGCTCCCACGACGTCGACGCCTACGGTGACCGCGACAAGCTCGTGCACGGCTCGCAAGCGCCGCGGATGATCGGAATGCTGCGGTAGAGACCGTCGCCTCCAACTGTCGTGAGAGAGCGTGGATGCGTTCATGCGCTTTGGTCAGAGTTCACGTAGACTGTTATGCCGAATCGAGTGTGCATGACAAACATGGATAAACCAAATCATCGGAGTCGCATTTGGATCCAGCACTGAGGTCACAAAGCACCTGCAAACCCTTGAATCGGTTTCTCAAGAACGTACCAGATCAAGGAGTCCTCGTCTCTAGACTCTATCGAATCAGTCGAACAGCCTTGTTCCGTGCCGAAGTGTGCTACGTTGTGCGTGTCAGGCGACGAGCCGGCACTGGTACTTGCTGCGTCGCTGCCGCTGTCGGTCGACAGTCGGATCCAATGTGTGCGGTCATCCTGCTGCTGTTTCTTCCTGGGAAGTCTGAGCGAGAAGGTTTGCTTCGGCTGGAACCCTGGAATCACTTGTCCGTGTTGCTTTGCTGCCAGTACTGCAATGTGTGCTCGAGTTACAGCTAGATCGCTGCAGTAGTGCGCCGCCATTGACGAGCGTTCGTCAGTCGATGCACAGCGCACGAGTACGAGTAGACACTGACGGCGGTCTGTGCGTACGCATCGCGCTGGAAGATGCCGTCCACGACAAGGGCGCGCAGCAGCTTCTGCCCACAAAGTCGTGCTAGCCTCTCCTTCGGCATTGGTGTCGGTGCAGCGACAGATGCAGCAGGACGTGGCATGCTGTCAACATCCACTCGCGTCACGTCGCCAAAGTCCATGACTACGGCTTCTCGCGGGCTCAGCAGCGACGCGCCAAGCACGACCGCGACTGTTTCCGTCAAGAGCAGCACGTTGGGTCAGCATCAATATCACATGCGCCTGGCAAAGCCGCAGTGCGCGTTTGTTGCGACCTTTGAGCACTCGGCCAGCGAAGATCGAGGGCAGACCCTCGCGCAGGACGTGATCCACCGCGTCAACGCACTTGACAGCCTTGCGAGCTGGTCCTCCCGGCCTCGACCTTGACACATGGCTCTGTTGCCTACTTGTCTCCCGGCAATCGGCCGCGATTCGCTCCAGCTCGTCGAACGCGCTTCAAACACAGCATGGGTGGATGGTGTCAGTCCCATCGATGCTCCTTGGGGAATGATAGTGCGACGGGAACGGCGCGGCGCACCACGGGACCTGGCCGCGCATGTAGAGGAG
Organism: Phytopythium kandeliae; assembly: GCA_023338135.1. Lineage (NCBI taxonomy): Eukaryota > Oomycota > Peronosporomycetes > Pythiales > Pythiaceae > Phytopythium > Phytopythium kandeliae. The sequence goes on along the minus strand of JAADYC010000215.1, from coordinate 18,328 downwards.
AAACTTGAGCGTACTTCCCACCAGCGACACGCACAGCTCCGCGTCGAGCGGCGTCCGGAACGCCACAGCCGTGACGCAACTCTCGCCGTGCGCCATGCCCGCGCGCTTGCTTGCGTTGCCGCACCTCCACATCACACACGGACTTAGCGGTGCACATACGAACTTAATGAGACAGTATGCGAACTTTGCACTTCAACTTGCACGGCTCGCCAGGCAGTGCCGAGCTTGAACGCTCCTCGCTCCTCGCTCCTCGCTCCTCGCGATGGCGCGAAGCTTCTTGTTGAGAGCAGCCACTCACGAGAGCGAAGGAAATGCTGGCTACAGCCTGGGCGTCGCCTGTCTGCTGCCAGCTCTGCGCGCCAACGCCTCGGTCTTGAAGAGGAGTGCCCACTCTGCGAGGACGACGCTCGTCCATAAATACCCACGAGTGCAGCCCTCGCCTCGCGTTCTTCCTCCTCCCAGTTCTCGCTCGCTTCGCTCAAAGAGGAGGACTCCGATTGACGAGCTATGCTGCAGCCGTCGGCGTCGGCGAGCTCCTTCGCGTCGATCGAGGAGCGCATGGCGCATCTGAACTGGCGCAAGGTGTGCAACGAGCGGCAGATCCAGGAGACGCTGCGGCGTAGCAAGCAGCTGCAGGAGCGGGACGAGTTCCTACAGGCGGCGACCAAGCACGACGGTCGCGCGCAGCGGGAGCGGATGCACGGAGTGATCGCGCAGGAGCTGCGCAAGCCGCTGCCGGTGACAGAGCACGCGTTCCACGAGCTGGCGCAGCAGCAGGCGGAGGACGAACGCCGCGTCCAGGACACGACCAAGCGGCACATGAGCCAGATCCGCAGTATACAGGCCAAGCTGGACGTGCGCGAGGCGGACGCAGAGCGCAGGCGCGTGTTCGAGCGCAAGAAGAAGGAGCTGCTTGGCTGCGGCGGGCGAAGCGACGGTGACAGAGACTAGAGCGACGCAGGAGAGATGGGATGCATGGTGCTTTGGCCTCTCGGCTCGCCGCGAAGGCTGCGGTACGGTGCGCCGGCGCCGGCGCTCAGCGGAAGGTGAGGAGCTCGATGTCGAAAAAGAGGTTGGTGTTGGGCGGCACGAGTCCCGGGAATCCCTTGCGGCCGTACGCCTTGTCTGCCGGCACGAAGACCTTGGCGCGCTCCTTCATGCACAGGCGCTCGACCCCTTCGTCGAGTCCTGGGATGACCTGCTCGGCGCCGAGCTTGAACTTGAAGGGCTTGTCGCGGTCGCGCGACGAGTCGAACTTCTTGCCATCCTGCAGCTGCCAAGTCCGTCAGTCGCGTTGGCAAGGGCGGCCGAGGGTGGGGAGAGCGACACTCACGTAGCCGGTGTAGTGAATGACAACGGTCTGGCCCTTCTTGGGGTAGTTGACACCGTCGCCGGCCACGAACACCTCCACTTGGATCTCCCCCGGCCGCTAGAGGCGGCAGGCAGGTAGACAGGCAGGCAGACAGGCAAGCAGATAGGTGCAGACACACAGACGCAGCGTCAGGCACCGCCGCAGGTTCGAGCCGAGAGCGCGGCTGCGGCCCACCGCGTTGGCCACCACAAAGTCCTCTGGCTGCATCATCGCGTCTGTTCCTGCGCGAGGAGTTGTTGCAACGCGGCCAGCCACGCACCAGCCTACCAGTCTAGGCGCGGGGCTATAATTACCAGCGAACCAACACCTCATTGCGACTGCCGTGCATTCCCTCATCGCGTCTCCGCGGTCGCTACACACGATACAAGCGCCGCGAGCAGCAGCCACGCCATGCAACTAGACTCTCCAGGTCCGACATCGCTTCGCGCTTGGCCGAGCGAGACTCACTGGACCCGCTTGACCTTGCGGCGAGCCGTCGGCGACAGCTCCGCGTCCTCGTCGACCTCGGCCTCATCGTCCCACTTGGGCTTCTTGCTAGCCGCCTTGTGCGCTCCAGGTCCGGCGTCTGCAGTCGCGACCTTGCCGCCAGGGTACAGGAAGACGAGCGAGACCTGGATGACGCCCATAACGAGCGCAAACAGGTTGGGCAGGATGACGAGCGGGTCGCCGAGCATGAGCCCGTACGTGGTCCACACGCCGCCAGCCACGACGTTCATGACCGACATGCCGAAGGGCAAGCCGGATGCGTCCTTGGTGCGCAGGATGGCGGGCAGCTGCAGCAGCGGCGACGAGGCCGTGAGGAAGGACAGCACGTTGGCCGGCACGCCCGTGAGCAGCTGCGAGTCTTCGAGCGGCTTGGAGGCAACCTGCGAGGCCAGCAGCAGCAGGAAGACGGCGACCGAGGAGAGTAGGCGGCGCGGCTGGCGCTTGTCGCGCGCGAAGCGGTAGTACGAGGCTACGTAGAAGCCGCCGAGCACCACGCCGAGCGCCGACGTGCCGCCCACGACCAGGTTGCCCGTGGTGTAGCCGTACAGCGTGTAGATGACCGACTGCACAAAGTAGAAGAAGAACGGCGCGAACGCGAACTGCAGCGTACTGCGCGCGCGCCGGATCGCCGCCACCGTCGGCCTGGGCGGCAGCACACAGCGCGGCCGCCTCCGTCAGTTGGCTGCTCGCGGCGAGACGAGGCGAGGCGCGAGGCGAGCGACGCGTACCAGGGGGAGATGGCGAAGACGACCGAGGAGGCGACGGCCACGAGCGGCACGGCCTTGGCTGCCAGGAAGTACGACATGTATGCCGCGTTCTGCAGCGACTGGTACGACATGCTCGCGGGCTCGGCTTGCTTCTCACGAGTGCGCTGCCCAACGGCCGTGTCCTTCCGGCTTGTATAGGGTTCAGTATGGAAACGTGGCGCGGCACGGCGCGAGGTGGCGCGAGGTGGCGGACGCGTGGGATCTCCTGCGCGACATTGGCAACTAATACAATATTAGGAAGCATTCTTGTTGGCAAAGGCATCTAGTAGCGTGACCAGTTTATTAGTGGATACCAAATATCACATCGCAATCAACGATAGAGTGGTGACCACTCCTTTCCTGCGACGCGCGCAGCGAACCAGTTGGAGACTATGCATGCGCCTCGCTATCGCTCTGGACAGCGTCCTCAAAGTCGCTCTCACTGCTAACGGACTGCTCCTCTGCGCGCGCCGCCGGCGGCTGAGCGGTCTCGACGCTGTGCTGATAGGCACTGTAAGTCTCGACACCGTAGCTGTATGCGCTGGCGTCCACTCCTGCAGGGTGATCGGACGCCTCGTCACCTACGGCCGGGTAGTAATCGCCCTGCTGCCGGAGGTACTGCGTGCCGTAGACTGCTTCGGCCGCATCCACGGACTGACCGGCGGCGTGCTGTGCACGGAGCATCTCGGCCTCGGCCACAGCCTGCGCGGCGATCTCGAGCGCCTCCTTGAGTGTCGCGACCTCGTCTTTGTAGTCATACAGCAGCTTCTCGAGCCCGGTCCGAGATGCGAGTTCGCGTTTGAGCGATTCCTCACTCGATAGCTTCTCCATCTGTAGTTGTGCTACGTTCTGGCAATAAACAAACGATAGCGGTGAGCCAGAATGCGGCGCGGTACGATCTGAATGAGCCCACTTGCCCTACCACTCGCTCAAGATCCAAGCGTGCCTTGGTCTCATCGTGGGCTGCGCGCTCGCGCTCGATGATGTTGGCTACTACACGGAACACTCTCCAGATGCGCAAGATGCCAAGCAGTCGAGCAGCTTCGTGGACGATAACAGCAAGTGAGTGGAGTGCGGAGGACGATCGCAGCATTTCGCCGCCAACACGCACCTTTCGTCTCGGTACACATTTCGACCGCGATGGTCGTGGCAACGACCGAGGCGTCGAGTATATACCCGAAGTGGGTCGCAAACTGCCTCTTGAACACCGCAAGGAGCACCAGCAACTCGAGCGCGTAGACGACGATCGCCAGCGTGGAGACGGTTCCGAGTGCACGTCCGGCGACCACAGTGACGAGCTCGCCGTACTCCGATCCCACCGGCAGGTCGTGGAGATCACTGTCATGTCTTTGGCGCGCTTGGATCAGCTCCCGATGTGTCTGAAGGTAGATCAGAGCGCCAGACGCACAGACGTCCGCGATGATCAAGAGGATGAGACCCACTTGCGCCTCCACTGTCTCCACGAAGTCGCCGAGCGCTGCCTGCACAGTCCCCCAGTGAGCCCGTGCGTCACTGCTCGAGCTGGCGATCCTCTCCGACGCTGACGCGTGCTGGGTGGCATGATTGTCAGACTGCTTTAGCTGCACGTCGTTATTCTGGTCGCCTGACTGGTTGTCAACGTCCGGAGCGGACTCGATCGCGGCGCGCGTCTGCTCCGCCTTGGCTGCCACCTCGCCGCCTGCTGCCTCCTTTCCAGCATCTGGACCGTGTTGATGACCGCCAGGCGCGCTCGCCACCGCTGCCGGATCCGTCATGCCAAGGCGATTGACCACGTTGGGAGTCGCGGAGTCGTAGCCGTGGACACCCCAAAAGCCGCATTGCCAAGATACGCTCTACCTGGTCGCGTATTGGCTGAAACTGGCAATGGGTTCAGTGTCCTTGTATAGAGATAACACAGCGATGGTATCTTCCTCTAGAACGGAGTTGATCGGGGAGTTTCCAGAACCGCAAAGATTTACAAAAGCCGAGTCAAGCGGCGAGAAAGGCGGACGCCAGAAAGCATTCGACGAGCTCGACACGAGGAGGGGAGAGAGCGCGAGCGAGCGAGCGAGCGATGGCAGGCAAGGAGGAATTCCTGAGCAAGAAGTACGAGAAGTGGAACAACTTCGAGGTGCGTTCGCTCCCTCCAGCGCGGCGCGCAGGAGCGTCGCGACGCCGCGCTGCTCTTTCCTCACCTTGTGTCTGCGCCTGCGCTTCTCTTGTGCGCGCAGGTGGACTCGGACTCGGACGAGGATGAGAGCGGTGGAGCCGGCGGCGTGCCGCGCGTGCCGACACAGTTCGAAGTCGAGGGCGAAGGTGCGTCTCGGTGTCGCCCGCCACGCACGAGACGGTGACTGACGCCCTCTCCCTCTCATGCGCAGCGGACATTGTGGTGAGCACGGAGCTGCTGCTGACGCCCGCGCAGGTGGAGCGGTACAAGAAGCTGGAGAAGAAGCAGCTCGAGGTGTGGCAGGTCGTCGTACGGAAGCTGCGCGTGTGGTCGGCGTCGAGCGCGGGCGGCGCCGACGGGCCGGACGCCGTGCCGTGCCGCCCGTACTGCATCCTCGTGAACAACCTGTACCCGCTGGGCCAGGTCGTGAGCAAGCAGATCTGCGACCCGCCCGAGGTCTACCCGTCGCCGCGGACGGTGCTGGAGCTGACGCTGCGCGCCATGGTGGACCCGCCGACGAGCACGCCGCAGCACCGGCCCGACAAGATCTCGTTCCCGGACAAGCACTTGGTGGGTCGACTGCGCAAGTCGTACGCCGCGCTTGGCATCGAGTGCTCGTACCTATCCGAGTCGGACGGCATCGACGCCTACATCCAGTGCGTCGCGGCCGCTTGCTCTCGGCTCGCTCGCTCGCTCGCTCGCTCACCCGCTCACTCGCTTGCGCGCGCAATGTGACGCAATGCGACGCGGTCTGTGTTTGCACGCAGGGAGCTGTCGAACCACCTCGTCCGGAACGACTTGGCGTCCGTGGCGGAGGTGAGCGGCCGCCCGGGCATGCTGTCGGGCCCGGGCGTCACGCCGGAGCTGCTGCGCGGCTTGTACGCGGCGTGCGCGGCCTTCGCGGAGCTCGAGCCGTGGACGCACGTGGCCGAGCGTCAGGCCATCCAGGTGGACGCCGTGGGCGACGACGAGCTGCGCATCGACAAGCGCCACCACGTGGGCCGCGGCACGATCTTCACGTCCGTGATTGGCACGCGCACGGCCGACGCGCACATCCGCGGGCTCGCGCTGTTCTACACGCGGGCGGACCTCGAGCGGCGGGTCCTGCCGCCCGGCGAGAAGCTCGCGCTGCTGGAGAACCCGGCGCTGCGGCGCTGCGGCCAGTGCGACAAGAAGGCCGCGGCCGGCAAGGAGCTCAAGCGCTGCACGCGCTGCAAGTCGACGTTCTACTGCGACGCGGTGTGCCAGCGCGGCCACTGGCCGGACCACAAGGCGAGCTGCATGCCGGCGGACGCTGCGGGCCAGGGCGGCGGCGGCTCAATCAAGTGGGGCGTCAAGGAGATGTCGATCCTCTTCGGCCCGCTCACGTCCGTGCCGTTCGACGACCTGGACGCCATCGACCGGCTCGGGCTGCAGATCGCGCGCGTCCGCGGAGAAGCCATGTACCCGTCGGCCGTCGTGTTCCGGAGGGGCGAGCCCGACGTGCCCGACGCCACGGAGCTCGTGTGGCTCACGCGCGCACTGCTGGCGCAGACGGAACTGCTGCGGAGCCACCCGCGGTTCATGCAGGAGACCATGGTGGAGCTCCTCGGGCTCGAGGACGCGGACGCGGACGGCGACGAGCAGCAGCGCAAGGTGGAGCTGCAGGTGTCGACGTTCGGCCACGACGACTACCTCGTGGTGCGCAACAGCACGGTGCTGACCATGAGCGACGTCGAGCGCCTGCGCAAGGCGGTCACCCGCACGGACACGGCGCCTGCCTCAGGTGCGTCCGCTGCGGACGCTGGCGGTGGCGGCGGCGAGAGCGAGGCGGAGGCCCGCGCCGCGCCGAGCTCTCCGCGCGCCGGCGCCGGCGAGGGCGTGGGGGAGGACGGCGACGAGGGCAAAGCCTGCCGCGTCATGTGACGTCTGGGGCCGGCGGGCTGAGCGGGTCGATAGTAACGCGGCTCTGTCTGTCTGTCTGTCTGTCTGTCTGTCTGTCTGTCTGTCGCTGTGTGCGCGTGCGCGCGTGTGTCTGCGGTGCGGCGGTCGAAGGTTGAGACGCGCGCTGCGGACCGACGAGCGGCGACGAGGACGAGGGCGAGGGCGAAGATGAAGACGAAGACGAAGACGAAGACGAAGATGAAGACGAAGATGAGAGTTGGTGCGCGTGATAAATACATGGGCAACGTGTTGGAAGGGGGAGGACGGACGGGAGACGGAGGACGGACGAGTGGACGGACAGACGGACGAGGACCGTTGCTGCTGCTGCTGGGCCGCTACTGGTCGTAGAGCGCGCGCTGGAAGAAGGGACAGAAGACGACGGCCATGAAGAGCAGCGAGTCGAGGCGGTCGAGCACGCCGCCGCCGACGCGCAGGCCGTAGCGGCCCGTGACGCGCACCTTGGCAATCTTCTTGAGGCTCAGCAGCAGCAGCTTGCACAGGTGGCTGAAGGTCGCGGCCGCGGCAGCCAGCAGCGCCACGAAGGGCGGCGCCATGTCCAAGTCGGCGACCTCGGCCGCGAGGAACGCGGCGCCGACGGCGCAGCCCACGGCGCCGACGAGCTTCTCGTAGTTGAGTCGCGTGGACACGCGCGGGCGCAGCGGGTGCGTGCTGGCGCACTGCGCGGCCTTGAGCAGGCGCTCGAGCGCGAAGCTGCCGAGCTCGGAGGCCCAGGCGATGGCGAGGAAGGCGGCGAGCACGTGCTTGCCGTCGGCCGTGGGCGAGCGCGAGAAGAAGACGAGCGTCGCGACGAAGCAGCCGGCGTAGAGCAGCCCGAGCACGTCGAGCACGGCGAGCACGGCCGACTCCATGGCCTCCTTGCACGTGAGCACGCGCGTGATCATGAGCAGCCCGGCGGCCACGAGCAGCAGCGAGAAGGGCTCGATCACCACGGCCAGGTACTTGTCCGCGATCTCGCGCGTGCCGTCGGCGCCGCGCTCGTCCTCGCCCTCGCCCTCGTCCTCGGCGCCGGTCGAGCCGAGCAGCAGGTACGCGGCGTTCTGCTTGGTGAGCAGCACGTTGAGCGTCGCGAGGAAGAAGTAGCCGTAGCGCACGAGGGTGCTGAGCGCGGACGGGAAGTTGGGCGACAGCGCGGCGGCCGAGACGCCGAGGAAGGCGCTGAGCGCCACGAAGGCGACCGGCATGGCCGTCTTGCCCGGGAGGAAGCAGAGCGCGACGGCGGCCGCCGCGGCCGTGGCCGCGAGCACGAGCGCCGCGAGCGCCTTGCGGCCGCCGAAGAGCTTCTCGGCCAGCGGCGTGACGGCCGTCGTGCCCAGGTCCACCGAGTAGCTGATGATCTGCGCGTAGAGCTCGCGCGACGTCTGCTTCTCGTGCAGCTTGAAGGGCAGGAAGAGCCGCAGGCGCACGCGGTAGGCGAGCCACGCGAACTCGTAGTCGGCCAGCGCCACAAAGACGCTGTAGATGTACGGCAGCACGTCGGCGCGCTCGGCGTACGCGGCCGCGAGCAGCACGCCGGCGGGCACGGCGCAGAGCGCGGCCGTCTCGACCGCCAGCAGCGCCAGGTCGCCGCACGACAGCTCGCGCAGCTCGATCTCGGGCTTCTCCCACCACGAGGGCCGCTCGTCGGCGTTGCCGGCGCCGCTGCTGCGGTTCGGGTCGCGGAACGCGTCCACGGCCATCACGTCGGCGTCGTTGGCGCGCAGGATGGCCATGGACGACGGCCGCAGCATGGACAGCGCGCTGCTGCGCTTGGCGCCCGGCCCGCCGCTCGCGTCGCCCGAGAAGCCGCGCGGCCCGGGCGAGTCGTCCTCCACCACGAACATGCCGCCGCTGCCGCCCAGCACGTGCACATCGAAGCCCGACGGCATGGTCTCCTCCGGGGCCGCGTCGCCTGCCGCAAATGCCAAGCCTTCCTGTCGGCGGCGAGGGAGGGAGAGGCGGGCGGGCGGGCGAGCGGGCGGGAAGGCAGGCTGCTTGGGAAACACATGGTTGGAGGCAACGGGATTCGACGGCGCAATCGTCCAACTCTCTCTGCTGTGTTGGGTTTAACCAAACACACTGGACTGTGAGAGGTTCGCTCGACTCGATATATGTCGGTTCGGCTCTGCGCACAAGGAGCTGCTTGGCGCTCGAAGGTTGCGCAAACGCCAGCAGAGCAATGTGCTGGGCAAAATCCGACACAGCAGAGAGCGTTGAATGTTTGCACCGCCAAAGCTCACTTTTGAGCCCATTGTAGAATGTTTGCGCCACGAGCATTCCCACTGTGCGATCATACAAACGCCAAGTCGTGCTCCTGCTGCTACCTCGGCAGGATGGCCGTGCCTGCCGCCGCCACCGCCGCCGCAGCAACCGACCGCCGCCAGGCTCGCGGACCAGCGGCGCTGCTGGTGTCGGCGGCCGTGTGTCTGTCGGCGGCCGTCGCGGCGGCGCTGCTGCCGCAGTCGCTCTGGCTCAACAGCTACTTCACGCTCGCCTCGTCCTGGACATGCGTCGACACGGAGGGGCACGTCGACGCGCGCTACTTCCGACCGGACGCGTGTGTGACTCCGCGCGAGCGCTCCGAGGCCATCACGCGGCTCGTGCGCGAGATGAGCGCGCTGCTAGAGAGCCGCGACCTGGACTACTGGCTCGACAGCGGCACGCTGCTGGGCCAGTTCCGCCGCCAGCGCGTCATCCCATGGGACAACGACGCCGACTTTGGCGTCACAGCTGAGGCGTTCGAGCAGCTGCGCGCGCTCGAGTGGTCCGTGCCGGACGGCTACAGGCTCCAGGTGCTCGGGAGCAAGTTCCACGACGACGGCCGGCGTGACTGGAACATCCCCGCGCGGCTCGTGGACACGAAGCGCGGCTTCTACGTCGACGTGTTCGTGTTCGCGGAGGCGGAGGCTCCCGGAGGCATCGAGCTCCTCGGTCCTCCTCCCTCGGACTGCTGGGCTCGGTGCGCCAAGTGCCTCACGGTCGGCAGCGGCAAGGCGAAGCTGCTGCTGATCCCCAAGAGCTACGTGTTCCCGCTGCTGCGCTGCCGCTTCGCGGACTTCCACGTGCTGTGTCCGGCCAGACGCTCGCTCTACCTCGACCACATCTACGGACCAGACTTTCGCACCGAGAGGATGGAGAGCAGCAGCGAGTGAGTGAACGAGCGAGTGAACGAGCGAGCTGACCGGCGCTGCTGGCTGGCGATTGGCATTTGGAGCGAATGGGTTCACTCGCGCCATCTTTGCCCGAGCAGATCTACGATATTTACGCCACAAAACTCGCGCAAGTACGATAGAGGAGAAATCGCACTTTGTCGAAATCTCTCGCAAGACGATACCGTACTTAAACGAGTTGAAAGAGCACAGGATCGACTGGATCGAACAGGATGGCGAGCCGCTCCATGGAGGTGGCGCCGATGGAAATGCTGGCGGACGCCGTGGGCGAGTTCTCGTCGCCGGGGCTCCAAGTGGACGCGCTGGCGGCGACGACGCTGCCTAGCAACCCGCTCTCGGACGATGCGGCGAGCGGCAGCGAGCTGGATACGGGCTACGGCGGTGGCGTGTTCGAGGACGACGCGGAGCTGCCGCTGGTGGCGGTCGCGCTCTCGCAGCTGGAGGGCAACCGCTGGGGAGGCGGAGTGGCGCTGCTGGATGGCTCGACGTTCGAGAACCTGTGCAGTCTTGAGACGGACGCCGGCGTCGGCGCGTTGGCCTGGTGCGGACCCGAGCGGGACGTGCTCGCGTGCGCGTGCGACGACGGCGATGTGCGACTGCTGCGGCTCTCGACCGACGTCGACTTCACGCTCGTGCCGTTCCAGACCGGCGCCGAGAAGGCCGCAGGCGAGGCGGCAGGCAAAGACAGTGGCTGGGGCCACGACGATGTGGTCACGGGTGTCAGCGCCTCCGCCGCCGACAAAGCCAAGCTCGCCAGCTCCAGCTGGGACCACACGTACGCCGCGCGCGTCGTGATGAACCAACGACTCTCAGTGCTCAGTGATGTCGTCTCACTCTGGTGACTACGTGGATGCGTCTGTCTGTGGTCGGCAGCGTCAAGCTGTGGGATATCATTGCGCCGGACCGCCTTGTCGCGACGTTTGAAGGTGCAGGAGCAGCGCGAGGAGGGGCTGGCGCGGCGAAGGAAGGCTCACTCACCGACCGTTGGATCTCTTGTGCCGACAATAGGCCACACGGATCTCGTATGGGACGTCGCGATGCACCCGGCAACGAGCAGCATGCTGGCGTCGGCGTCGCAGGACGGCACGGTCGTCGTCTGGAACAGCCGCCGGCCGCAGTCCGCGTCCATGGTCATCAACGCGGGCTCTCCGGCGCTCGCGCTCGATTGGCACCCACGCAAGGACTACATCTTCGCCGTTGGGCTAGAGGATGGCACCGTCGCGACCTTCGACACGCGCGCGACAAAGAGCGCGCTCAGCCGCCTGGTACGTGTGTGCACCGGCCGCGCTCTCTGCTTGCGAGGTAGAGAAAGACATACCACTGCGGGGTTCACGCTAACGCTTGCTGCCGATCACTCGCGGCATGCATTGGCTAGGCGGCGCATGGCGGCGCGGTCCACACGGTCAAGTACTCGCGCTTCCACGAGGACTTGCTGGCGTCCGGCGGCGACGACGCGTGCGTTACTCTCATCACGGAGAGCTGCTCGCCGGACGCTCGAGTCGCAGAGACGTCGGCTTCTCCCGTGGCGAGTGGCAGAAGTACGTCCTCATCCAAGTTGGCTGTCCACCGCGACTACGTGCGCGCGCTCGAGTGGATCGCGCACCGCGACCCGCTCGCGAGCGACCGGCGGCGACCGCTGGCGCTGCTGGTGACCGGTTCGTGGGACAAGATGGTCCGCGCGTGGCGCTCGGACGCGTTCTCCAATCAGTCGCTGCTCGAGCGATCTCTGTAGTCACCAAGAACGAAGAACGGACCGATGTGATGAACGCGGACGATCTCTTTCATTGTAGTAGATGAATCGCTTAGGGTGACTGAGGCACTGCGAGCCCTGTCTCGGAGCGTCAGGTTCGCGGTCCAGCCAGCGTCCGAGCTCCGCTGCCATAATGCTACAGCTCCGGGAGGATGCGCTCGTCGCGGACGGAGGGAAGCTCCACGTGAACCAGACACGTAGCCACATGGCACGCGTCCATGTCGAGGAGCCGCACGCTTGGAGACGACAACGGACGTCAGTCGATGGTGCTGCCGATCGAGCTCATTCATGCGTGTGACCTTGGAGCTCTGGGTGGGAGTGGCGAATGGCGGCGCCGGCTGTGTCGAGGACGTCGAGGCGAGTCACGCTTCGAGGGTGTTTGTTCATACGGACAGACATCGGTTGGCGGCGCCAGCCAGTCCAACGCGTCCGCTAAGACTGCGCCGGTAGAGTGGCGCTTGCTGGGTGAGCATGGCAGTCGTTGAGGCAGTGACGACGTTGGCACCGCACTGACGCTCGCTAGGCAGCATAGGCGTGTTGCGCCTGTGATGATACTCGCATCGTTTGCAACATGCGCTTGGGACAGGCTTGGTGCTTGCCAAGAGCTCCGACCGACAGGTTCGCGAACACAATCCCCACGCTGCTGGGCTGATGCCGTCATCGTTGCTGTCAGGAACAACTCAAGTGAAGATCCTGCCTCATTCAGCATCGAGAAGCCAAGGATCCTGCAGCGCCTGCTCAGGAGTTAGCCGCCGGTCTGGCTCCCACACAAAGCACTTGGAGAGGAACGCGAGGAATGCGGCATCCTCCGTATGCGCCACAGAAGGCAATGTGCGGCCACCCGGGTGTCTCCTGCGGCCTCTCGAATTCACAAACGGTTTGGGCTCGAACCGCGAGGACTCGTCCGCCGACGCCGTGGTGGCGATACTCGGAGCAGACTCTGACTCATCGAAGAAGTGGCGACGCCGCTTGCACTTGAGAAGGAACGGGAGCGGCGGCATGCCGAGCACTTCCATGATACAAGAAAGCTGCTCACGCTCGTTCTCGCCGGCAAAGATCGGGTGGCCCGTGTGCAGCTCGACGAGGATGCACGCGAGGCTCCACATGTCGACAGCCGTCGTATACGCGTGGCCCAAGATCACCTCGGGACTGCGGTAGAAGCGGCTCTGCACGTACGTGAACATGGCGCCTCCAGACTGGACGCACGCGCTGCCGAAGTCGATGAGCGTGACCTCGCTGATAGGCTGGTCCGCAAACGACCTGCACGTCGTCGCCGGTGGAATGCCCTTGATCAGCACGTTCTCGGGCTTGAGGTCGCAGTGGATGATGTCCAAGTCTCGGAGCGCGACCAGTGCCTTGGCAAGCTGCTTGCCGATGCGGCGAATCTGAGGCATCTCGAGTCCCTGGAAATACCGCAGCTTGAGGAAGTCGTACAAGTTGACGCCGAGCAGATCAAACACGATGCACACGTGATTCCGGAAGCGGAAACACTCGAGCATGCGCACGACATGGCTTCCCGCCGGCGCACCGGCGCGTCCGAGCTGGGTCAGGAGCTGCACCTCGAGCATGGCCTGCTCGGCGTACTTGGGGCGGTTCCGGATGATCTTGACAGCCACCTGGCGCTGCGTGTGGTGATCTAGACACTCGACGACCTGCCCGAACGAGCCGCATCCGACCGCGCGCTGCACCTCGAAGCGGTACGCCAAGTGATCCTGCACGAGCACGAGGTAGTCGCCGCGCTCATCGTCGAAGCCGTCGTTATATTCTGTCTCCGGCGCCGCCGCGTCTTGGCTCGCTTGCTCCTCCTCGGCCGGGTCGTCGTCGCCATGCAAGGGTAGCGCATTCACGATGCGACCACCTTGGCGCTGCTTCTTGACTGCTAGCGTCGAGTAGAAATGCACCTGGTCATACACCAGGATCTCGCGCTTCTCAAACTCCGTCAGCTCGCCCGGTGCGTTCTGCAGAATATCGCGGGCACATGGAACCAATCGAGGCGGCGGCGATGGCGTCGAGGAGCTCTCGCGCTGGCGGTTCCACCGCGCGTGGTGCGGCGGCGGCTGGTGGTGGTGATGAGGGTGTACCGGAGGGTGCTGCCGGAGCGAAGGCGGCTTCAGCGGAGCGCTCTCAGTCTGCGGCGCAACGCGCGTGTGGGCCGCCTCGTGCGGCGTCTGCACCTTGTGGGTCGAGTCACCATTGCTACTCCTCGCTTCACTCGTCGTAGAGAGCGCTGCAGTAGCTTCAAGCGACGGCCTGTTCGCAACCGTCTTGCGCTCGACCACAGGCGCCGAAGCCACGAGCGCCGGCGTCTCCTCCGCGACGGCCGCCGTAACGGATGCCCCAACACCCGCGTGCCGGTGGCTGCTAGCGCCGGCGCCGGCGCCTCCACTCCTGCCGGAGCTGCCACTGCCATTGCTACCAGTCAGCAGCGAGCTTGTGCGCTTGAGCAGCTCGAGCGGCCGCCGGTTGAAGAAGATGTGGGCGAACGCAGACGTGGCCGAGGGCTTCCTCCCGCTGCCTGCGGCCGCCGACGTCCCCGACGGGTCCGCGAGTCCCACCGCGCTGAACTTGTCCCCATACCCCGCGCGCGCGCGCTTGGCGTCCTCTCGCCCCGCCTCCTTCGCCCTCTGCGACTGCGGCTGCTGGGACAGCGACTGCGGCGGCTGCTGCGCCGGCCGCCCCCGCCCCACGCCCATGAGCGCCGTCGACGGCGTGAGCGCTGGCAGCATTCGCGGCCGCGAGTTCGCCGCCGACGCCTCCATGCCGCCCTTTCTCGGGAGCAAACTCAAATTTGCCTGTCGCGCCGGCGGTTTCCGTGCCGCGCCGGATGTTCTTATGCTCTTCTTGTCGGTCTCCTCCGCAGCAAGATCGCTCGCTGCCAGTTGGTTGGCGGGCGACGACTCGGACTGAAGGAGATGGCGACGAGCACGAGCGCGGCGCGTTCCAGCAAATGTGCGCGAACCGCTCGCACCCTTGCTCGCTCGCTCGCTCGCCCGGTTGGTCACTCGTCTACGGGGAAATCAGATGTGGATGTGAGCGCGCCGTCACGGCATGAGAGAGCCCTGGCGGCCGACTCGCGCTTGCTTGCCTGGTCGCCTCTACTTTTATAATGCTCGCGGATGTGGGTGTCGCCACCACCACCGCCGCCTCCAACACACAGACAGACAGCCACATTGCCCTCCCTCGTGTCACATCAGCGCCGAATATTCCACCGGCATCCTCTGGATTCCGTACTGCGCTGTGTGGCCGATCTATTTCTGCGGCAGAGGCAGCTGCGTTCTTCAATGAGTGCCGGGAGCAGCTGGCGGTGAGCCATACTTTGTTCGAGTGAAGAGGTGGCGTGGCGTCTGCGGGGCTCGGCAGAAACACCCGGTTTCATTGCGGTGCTTCTACAGACAGACTGGCCCGCCTCGAGCGAAGCGCGCTCGCACACACCCCCACGCCGCCACGAGCTTCCTGCTCTTGGCCTTCTCACACCCGACAGACGTCCTGGTCTCGCAAGCGTGCGTGCCTTGCGGCCATCGCCGCAGGAGCGCAGGTGCTCTCGGTCCGTTCCGACCAGCAGTTTCTCCTTCTTCTCGCCAGAACTGGGTTCTGACTTTCTGGGTCGCACCACATCGGAAGCCCGCGACGGATGTCCAACGCGCGCCTGCTGTGGTGCCGACGAGCGATGTCGCCCGCTCCCAAAGCGCTCCTGTTGACGCCACCGCACGGACACTCCTTGGAGCGACAGCTCGTTCCGAAGTAGCAGCAGCTCGCTTCCCGCTACTTCTGAGCAAACCCAAGCTGTCGGTCGCGAACGAGCTGCGCTCCAATACTGCCGGGGCGATCGTACAGTGCTTCATGCTGCTGCGCTCTTCAACGCGTCCGCCTTTCCGCTCGCTTCAGGCAACGCGTCGTTTCGCTCCGGGAGCGACGCGGCGGTGGCACAGCGGCGGCACAGCGGCGGCACAGCGGCGACGGACGGTGTTGGAGAGAAACGGTCAGGAGATCTTTCGCTGGTCGGGCGAGCAAGCCAGCCGGCCGAGCCGAGCGGCAGGTGGGCGGCAGAGCGGGCGGGCGAGTGGACAAGTGGGCGAGTGGGCGAGTGGGCGAGTGGACGGGCGAGTGGACGGGCGAGTGGCTACTTTGGTGACGCCGACCGCCCCGACTGCCCAGGCGCAACCTGATCTTCAAGGTGAAGTTGCCGTAGCGCGGCTGGGCGGTTGGCCGACTGGCCAGCTGACTGCGCCGCCGTTCTCGTTCTCCCATGCCCGCGCGAGGGACGGCAGGATGCACCGGGAACGGAACGATGTACAGCAAATGAACGGCTGATTGGTGGCGCGCGCTCTCTCGCACGATGAAGCGGCAGCAGCAGCAGCGGCGACCGGCGTCTGGAGCAGTCTCGCGGGCAACGAAGCGGGCACAGGTGCACGCGGCGGCGGTACCGAGGCCTGCCCGGCGGCCCGGCGGGCTCGCGCACAGCTTGTGCATCCGCAGGCGGGCGGGCACGCACGCACGCACGACGAACTCTCACTCTCACTCTCACGTCCGTCCAACTCTGCCGCCGGGCTGGATGTTCCGCGTCGGATCTCACGCGGTGGCGACGACGACACGCAAACCGCACGCAAACGAAATCATTATCTCAGCGTGTACAGTATTCGGCACGTTGAAGCCGTGAAACTACATGGGACGGATTGTAAAAAAATCGCAGGCGCAGTGACACACAGGGCTTCAGACGACCAAGGCCATTGTGCATGCCTCCCGCGCGAGCAGCCAACGCGCGCGCGCGTTTACTGGGGCCACGTCTGCTGCGTTGCTCGCCGCCCGGACAGTCGCCTCTCCGGTCGGTCGACGAACACCACAGCATCCATCTCGGAGCAAGTCGTTGCCTGGCGTTGCCACGAGGATCGACATTGGAGCAGTCTCCGCACACCGCCGCCGCCGCCGCCGCCGCCGTCCGCAGCATATCTCAGCCGCCGCCGAAGCGCGACAAGCTGCCTGCGAGCATGCGCATGAGCATTCGACGTGAGGGAGCGAGCATCGATGATGCCCGCTCGTCCGTCCTCCCGTCGGGCTAGGGATCGAGCGAGCGAGCCCGCTTTTGCGCGGCGTTCCCTTGCCATGGAGGAGCGCAGTGGTAGAATCGAACAGTCACTCGGACGTGCGAGGCGGTTGAGTCGAATAGAGATATTCTGTCGAGTGGACTTGATTGTTGTATCCAAATATCAGTCTCGAAACCCAGGAAGCGAGCGCATCCCAAAACTGGCAAATATCGAACGGATAGTAGTGTTTTGGGTATCTCGATCTCGAATGATTTCGGTCAAATTTGGATCTTGGAGAATGTTTGGATACGACCACACTCCTCGTTGTCAGGAAATAGGATTTGTCAAGACAGAGTGCACATCTATCAAATTGTTGTAAGCATTTACAGCATTCAAAAACGAACACAATGTCTGCTGCTTCTGTTGAAAGCGCTCAGCATTTCGGTGACAACAGTGCGTTTTGACCGAAGCGCAAAACATCACTTCTGGGACAAAATGCCGCGGGAGAGAGGCAACACACAAACGCTGCAAGATGTTGATGAAGGTAGCATGATAATGCAAGATTTGATGCGGATCTGCCTCGAGCCTGCCGCTGCCGCCGCCGCCGTCCGCGTCACTTGGAGTGGCGCTCCGGTCGCTTCGTCGCCAGCGTTTTCACTGTATGAGCAACTGCATGATGCAGCGTATACTCAAGAGTAGTACGACATCCACCCCCGGATCGCTGCCGCGGCAGGCAGGCAGGCAGGTAGGCTGGCAGGCTGGCGAGGGCCAGGACATTGAGCAGAAGATCTGTCCGACGCCTGCATCATCATCATCCTCCTCCTCGTCATCAACTTGTCCAAAGATTCCATAGAGCTTGCAATACATGCGTGCCTCCTTCCGAAGGCTGCTCACCCAGTCTCACCCAAGAGGATTGGAGTTAGAATCAGCTTTGGCGCGAGTGGCGTAGGATATATCGTAAATCGAACAGTAGCATTTGAGGAGAATGCTGGCGATTGGCGCAAAGACACGCGCGAGAGAGTGTGTTTTGAGTGCGGGATAGGAGACAATTTCGAAAATCTCGAAATTTTCAAAATATCATGCCAAATGCAGCCTTGCAAATGGTAAGCAAGCAACGTCAGCCATAGAACTGAGAGAGTTGTTGTCTGCGCCAGTGGCAACCTCGGCAGCGTGTACTTGGTGGACCGCTGCGTTCAATTCGGCACCGTAGAATCGCGCACAGCACAGGACGCTGGCGCTGTATCGCGCATAGCACAGGACGCTGGCGCTGTATCGCGCACAGCATAGGACGCTGGCGCTGCATTTGACGTCTTATCGGGACACGATGTCTTCCGAGCGTAATCGGTGTGCGTTTCGACAATATGCAGACGGGTCGGCTCTTCATCGCCTCTTCGATATAAGATCGCCGCCGCAGCCCCACTTCGAGAGCGATGGCGCTTCCCGTATTTCACGCGTGATCACGCACACACACACACACACGCACAGGCGCAGCGCACGCGCAGCGCACACGTGGCCGAAGAAGCGCTCGCTGCACACTAAACCCGGCCGCGCGCTGGCCCAGGCTGGGTGTGGGTTCGCTGCCGCCCCTGATGTGCTTTGCGAAGCTCAAATTTCGCACGGCGCCAAACCCGTGGCGGTGGCAAAATCCTTGGCTCTGACCCGTCGCAGATAAGAAAATTGAGCTAAATTTCCGCGGGCGGGCGGGCAGGCGGGC
>JAADYC010000214.1:0-29828 GCA_023338135.1 Phytopythium kandeliae | reverse complement strand
ATCATTCCTTCGTCGTGTTTGGACTCAAGTACGGCAGTCCGCATCTTCAACCAACCAACGAGCGATCGGCGCTGTGGACGAGCGGCCGGCCGGGCGGCTGCTGGCGCATTTCCACAGAGACGCCTGGAAGCCCACGCCTTCAGCCGCGATCCGTCGCTTCCCCGACTCGGACGATTGGTCGCGATGCTAGCGCGCGCAGTGCTCGCACGACCTCGCGCGGCGATCGCGGCGGCGACGAGCGGCCGCCGACTGTTGCGCTCGAGCGCGGCCGCTGCGTTCCCCGAGATCCCGTTCAAGCTAGCCGACATCGGGGAGGGTATCGCCGAAGTCGAGGTGCTGCAATGGTTCGTCAAGGACGGGGACGCGATCAAGCAGTTCCAGAATGTGTGCGAGGTTCAGAGCGACAAGGTGCGGCGACGGCGACGGCGACGGCGACCCAGGAGGGTGTCCGCTGGCGACAATTGACCTGTGTGACGTTGCGGTCGCGGTAGGCAACGGTGGAGATCACGAGTCGGTACGACGGCATCGTCAAGAAGGTGCACTACAAGGTGGGCGAGATGGCCAAGGTGGGCTCCACACTCATTGACATCGAGGTGGATGACGCCACGGCCGCCGCGGCGCATGGGGCGGCTCACAAGCCGAGTGCGGCACCGTCGCGCAAGGCTCCCACTCCAGTGGTCGCTCCAGCGAAGCAAGTGGCCCCTGCGAGGGAGAAGGGACCCACACCGGTGGTGGCTGCGACGCCCCCACCCGCTTCCGTCGCTCCTTCGCCTTCGGTTTCTCCTCCGCGTCGCGAGAGCGCGCCTAGCGACACGAAGGTGCGATTGGCTGTGCTTGCTCACCGCACTGCAAATGACTGTCCACGGTTCTAACCCGTTGCGGTGGTGGCAGCTGCTGACGTCTCCATCCGTGCGGCGCCTCGCGAGGGAGCACAACATCGATCTGCACGACGTCATGCCGACGGGTCCGCAGAATCGGCTGCTGAAAGAGGACTTGCTAGCATATATCCGCGATCTGGCTTTGTCTCCGCCGGCCTCCGAGAAAGCTCCAGAGTCCGGGGCTACTCCATCAGGGCCCGGAGGTCTTGCTGGCGCATACCTTGTCCAGGATGAGATCGTTCCGCTGACTCGTAAGTGTGTGCGCGCGTTAGAGCCTGCGCGTGCCAGGTGATACGCATGTGCTTACCCTGGCGCCATACTGGACGCCGTGTCTGTTAGCTGTGCAGAAGATGATGGTCAAATCCATGAACGCCGCGCTTCGGATCCCGCACTTCGGATACGCCGACGAGGTGCGCGTCTTTCCCTGTTGCTGCGCTCCGAAATGGCCCTTTCAAGTACGAATTGCGCTTTGCCTATGGCATCAGGTCGAGATGGACCAGCTCTTTCAGCTACGCCAGCAGCTCAAGCCGCTTGCTGAAGCGAAGGGGGTCAAGCTGTCGTTCATGCCGTTCATCATCAAGGCGAGTGCACTTTGCATTGCTGCTGGAGGCTGCCCATCGCCTTGCTGACGATAGCTCCTGTTTGCGGCCATTTATTCCACTTCAGGCTGCTTCGCTGGCGCTGAAGGACTACCCGGCGCTGAATGCGACCGTCAGCGAGGACGAGACGACGGTCACTATGCTCGCAGCGCACAACATCTCGGTCGCAATGGACACTCCATCGGGCCTGATCGTGCCGAATGTCAAGAGCGTGCAGGTAGGCGAAGCGCGGCGCTCAAAGTGCTCGTCGACACGCATCACTCGCTAACCGAATAGCTCCCGTTGCAGACCAAGAGCATCCTCGACATTGCGGAGGACCTGAATCGGCTGCAAGAGCTCGCGATGGCTGGGAAGCTCTCCCCGAACGACTTGAAGGGTGGAACTTTTTCGTAAGCGCGCTCTGCCATGGGTGTTTGTGTGCATGGCATGGACTGGCGACTAACCACCCCGAATGCATGCAGCATCTCGAACATAGGAAGCATCGGAGGCACGTACATGGGTCCCGTAATTATGGTCCCACAAGTTGCGATTGGCGCCGTCGGCAAGATCCAGACCCTGCCACGGTTCGACAGCGACGGCGCCGTGAAGCCTGTGAAGCTTATGAACGTTTCGTGGAGCGGCGACCACCGTGTGATCGACGGAGCCACAATGGCGCGCTTCTCAAACCAGTGGAAGAGCTACCTAGAGACTCCGATCGCGATGCTCTCCGAGTTGCGCTGATCACCCCAATAGGTGCCGCGCCGCGCTCGGCCAGCGGTTGCACAGTCGCCATACAGGAAATACACGGTGGGGTATGGAATGCCGCGCAGGTCGAGATCGCGCCATCGTGGCCTGTTCACGCCGAGCTCTGGTTCGGGATCACCGCTCCCTGGCTCGATGCCATACGCAGCACCTCTTGCAGCAGCGACTGCGGCATTGCGACGAATTCCTGGACGCACCGCGCGCTCGTGAGTCGTGGTACCTATCGTCCATTCAGCGAGCGAACAGCGGACAAACCTCGGTCGCGATGACCTTGCCGAAGTTGTCCAGCATGAACGATAAGCACCGCTTCTTGAGCGCATACGCGTCGCGGAAGTGCGCCGCCTGGACGAGCCACAGCACCGAGCGAGTGAGGTGGGCAGCCGCAAATAGAGAAGCCGGTAGCTGGACGCCTCACCTGCAAGATGAGGGCGACGTTGTTCACCGACAGGATGCGCAGGATGACGTTCTCGCACTGACTGCGCGGTCAAGACGCCAAGACCAAGCACGAGGGCCGGCGGTTAGTTGCTGCAGTCCGCGAGGAAGTAGCCGCGAGCACGCCACGCACGCTCGCAGCTTGTTGACGAGGTACTGGTCGGCTATTGCGTGCAGCTCGAGGACGAAGTCTGCGTCTGCATCTCGCGGCCAGCGTCAGTTGATTCGTGAGGACTAGACTCCCAAGCAGTTTCCGTCTCACCGACGGTCGCGCCGATCGAGTTGAGCGCGCGCACTTCGTCCGTGTAGAGGAACTCGAGCAGCGCCGCCACCACATCGTACTACAACAGCAGGCACGCTGGCGTCAGTCGTCACATCTGGAGGCAGAGCGAGAGAGAGAGAGAGAGAGAGGGAGAGAAATGAGAGCCGGGGTGGCTGGCGGCCGACGCACAGAGTAGTCCGGGATGGTGATCTCCGACTGCGAGCCCTCGCGCATGCGGCCGCCGAGCATCTTCTCGAGCGGCTCACACCGCGCCATTAAGATGCACCGGTGCGCGTACAGCGCTCGGTCCTCGACCAGGAAGGTCACGTCGCTGCAGCTCGCGCTGTTGAGCATCTTGCGCAGGTCCAGGCTGAGCGTCCCATCCGTCGGCTCCGCAATCTCGTCCGCCTCATCCGGCGCGCGAACCAGGCAGACTGAGTGGTAAAACCCAGCGGTGACCTGGTGCGCAGCACGTTAGCTCATCGAACGGGTTGACTCGGCAAGTACGAAAGTAGTGAGCAGCCAGCGCACCTTGGTGACGAACTTGCCGAGCAGGGACGAGATGATCTGCGGGCTCAGGCAGTCCACCGCTGTCTCCAGGCCGAGCTGTCCGTGGTTATTGCGGCCAAAAGGGTATACCTTGCCGTCGTCCGACAGCGCGAGCGTGTGGTAGCACCCGCAGGCGACCTGCACGATGTGTTTGCGCGCGAGCCTGTTCACGAGCTAGCGGGCCGCAACACGCTCCCGTCAGTCGGCATCCGCTTCGGTTCATTCGCCAACTCGAGCCACTGACCGTCGGTCGCGCCGTGTGCGTCTTGTGTCCAAGTCCGAGCTGTCCGTAGTCGTTCCGACCAAATGTGTACACTTCACCGCCCTCCGTGGCGACCGCAGTGTGGTGGTAGCCGCACGAGAGCTGCGGGACGACCACTGAGTCGAGCGGAGGGGCTAATAGCGCGGGCTCGGCCGCCGGATCCGACGCGCTCCCGAGGCCGAGCTGCCCGTGATCGTTCTTCCCGAACGCGACGACGCCGCCGCCGCTGAGAGACGCCACTGTGTGGTGTTGGCCGCAAGCGACCGCGAGCACGGACCGCGCGCGGAGGCTCCGCGAGAAGTACGCCACGGGTCGCGGGGCGAGCCAGTCGGTCGCGTCGCTGGCGCCGGCGCCGAGCTGACCCAAGTCGTTGCGGCCACACGCGAACAGTTCGCCCGCGGTCGTGACCACGACTGTGTGGAAGTAGCTGCACGCGACGTCTGCGACGCGCGCGTTCGCCAGCGTCTGCACGAGCGTCGGCGTCGTCACCGTCTCGGTCGAGCCGAGTCCGAGCTGGCCGCGCAGGTTCAACCCGACCGTGTAGAGCTCCCCGGAGGCTATCGGCTCACGATGCCGCGCATGTCAGCCACGGAAACTGTTCGGTTGAAACAAGAGACAAAGCGACGGCGGCGGACGCACCGGTCAGCGCGGCGAGGTGCTCGCTTCCGTTGCCAGAGAAGACGCGCACGACCTTCTTGTCGGCGAGCGCGCGCGACAGCCGGAAGTACGGGACGCGTTCAGTTGACCCCAGCGCGCACTGGCCGCTTCAGACGAGATACGCGACCTGCTTAGCCTCCCGCGTACAATGGCACGGCGTGCGCACGGGCTCCGCGGCGCGCACCTGTCGTTGTATCCGACCGTGTACACCTCGCCGTTTGCTGTCGAACCCAGCCGAGCCGGCGCCTCCAAGCGCGTCAGCGCCGAGCGCGGCAGCCGCTCCGGGTGATCCACACGCACCACAGAGCACCGCGGTCTGCTCGTTCCCGCAGGCCACGTCCAGCACGCGCTTGCCGTCGAAGAAGGGCACGCCGGTCGGCGCGCTCCGGCCGACGGCGTCGCCGAGCCCGAGCTCACCGTACGCGTTCTAGCGCCACATCGCGCCGACGCGGTCAGCAAGCGCCGACAAAGTGGATGGTGCACACGCGGATCCAGCGTCTGGAGCCGCGTCGTACCTGTCCGAAGGCGTAGACCGCGTGCGCGCTGCCCTCGGTATCCTCCAGCTTCATCATCAGCTTCGAGGCGATTTGGCAGCCGAGCGCCGACGGGCGGACAGCGGTACGCTGAGCGAGTGGACGCAGCGGACGGCACGCCAGATCACAGACTTCATTGGCTTCCCTTATACTTCTATTTATTTCGCGTCCACTTACTCAGTCCCAGTGACGTCAACCTGGCGACTGGATTGGCTCTAGTTGCTCGAAAAAGAACAAGGATGACTCGTTGATGCAGGTTCCTGGAAACTTCAGTGGGCGACGGGCTTTGAAGCCACCAGATCCCCTCAAATGGAGCATCTCCCAGCAGCAAGGCACAGGCGCTGGCTGGCTAGGCTAGTGGCGCGCACACCCGAGGAGCGTCGTTGCCGCGAGCCCGCTAGCTTCACGCAGCACGCAGCACGCAGCACGCAGCACGCAGCGGCGGACTGCAGAGTGTCAGACTGCGCGGGAGTCGACCGGCTGGCGCCGCGCTCGGCTCGCGGGAGAGAGCGCCCGCGTCGGGACAACTGGTTCCCAGCCTGCTTGTGGCGCCGCCACTGACCCCATGCGCAGCATCGGCGCCATCCGTTCCGCACCTGCTTGATGCTACAGCTGCACGAGGCGATGCTTCGACATGCAATCGACGCGGGAAGCATCAGTTGGAGCGCTTTCGTGCGCTGCACGCGGAGAGAGCGCGCCTGCGTGTGCGAGGAGCGTGGCCGCCTGCTCTCACCCTTGGCGACCCGGGACAAAAGCGCTCGAGACCGAACGTTTCCATGTGGTTGGGCAGGATCGACTCGGAGTAGGTGTCGGCATCGAAAGAACTGCATTGACGCCCCGCCTCGGAAGGATTGGTGATGCCTGCTGGCGTCGACTGTCCTGCCTTCGACTCGTGTATACATCGTGGTGGTATACAGCAGACTATACAGTTCAGCCAAATCAGACGGATGACAGCCTACTGTACATCCGTACGGTATGACGTCCACTGCAACAAGAGCAAGATCGATCGATCCTCCTTCCATTTTCTTGTGTCCTTGCGCACTCGTGCCCACTATGCCCGATCCAAACTAGAGTGGCGACCTCTGCATTCGTGCGTGCATGCATGCATACTGAGCGCAAGACACAGTCGCCGGCCTGTCCGCCTCACTTCTCTCTCTGCCGCAGCTGAAAGATCGCCCGAACGCCCCTTCGCCCGTCGCCCTTCGGCTTCGACCTTCGCCCCCCCGCCAGCCAGCCAGCCAGCCGACCGCACAACCCGACCGACCAAGTGCGCGCCAGCTCGTACGGTCGCGCTATTTTCGTCGTCGCCACCGGCAGGAAGCAGGCAGTGGAGGGAGGGAAACGGCCGCCGCCGCCAGCACAAGCAAGAGGAGAAGGCGCATTTCCCGTGACAGCGCAGAGCAGGAAAGCAGTCCCCCCGCACCTCCGATGGTCGCCAAGAAGGACATGCCGCTGCTGCAGCAAGGCTACGCCGCAAGCCCGACGGCATCGTCGACGTCGTCGTACTGCTCGCGGCCACGGGTCGCGTCCGAGGAGCTGATCGTGCCCGCGTCCGACACGGCCAGCTCGGTCTACTACGGCGTCGACGCGTTCTCGCCCACACTCGTGGACTTCTACACGGCCGACCAGAAGCGCATCGTCTGGTCCTCGCGCGCGCACCGCAAAATGATGACCACGCTGTACCGCGCGTGGCACGGCAAGTGCTGGAAACTCTTCTCGTTCAGCTTCTGGGGCTCGCTCTGCGCCATCTTCGCCTACACGCTGTTTCTCATCGGCTTCATCGGCGAGGCGATGGCCCACGGGGCGACGAGCGACGCCGCTTCGTCCGCCAACATCCACGCGCTTGTCGACGTCCCGCTGTTCGTCGCCGCCGTCTGCTACTTCGCCTGGCACGTCGTGAGCTACTTCGAGGTCATCAACTCGTGCCACAACCTCGAGATCTGGCTGGATGAGTACTTCCACGGCACGGAGCCCGTGCTCGAGCGGCGGTTCTTCGGCTTCTTCCCCACGCGCATCGACTTCTGGACGGCCGTGCTCGGCATTCTCGGCTCGTCGCTCTACGTGTTCGCCCGCGCGTTCGTCATGCTGCGCGCCGACCAGAAGAACTACGGCATCATTGACATCCAGCGCGACAACTTGGATCTCATTGTCGGCTACTGGCTGCCGTTCTTCGCTGGCTCCTTCCTGCTGCTCACGAGTTCCTACCTGGCGCATGTGGAGGTGATCCACCAGTGGGTTTCCTGCCGCCTCACTACGCTCGAGACCTGGGTGACTGGTGCGTCCGCGATGCCGACTGGATATCTCTCGCGTCGCCGAGCCTCCTCTGACAACGTATCGTTTGTTGTGGCACATCAGGTCTCAACTTGCTGGCGGTCTCGGGCTTCTTCGCAGCGTCGACCCTGCAGTTCATGGACCCGTTCTCGGCGCTCTTCTCGTTCGAGACGTGCATGGTGCCCTTTGGTCTTGGCTGCCTGCTCGGCCTCAGCTCGAGCATCCTCAGCATCGCTGAGCTGGACAACATCCACAAGAGACACAACCACCCCGAGTATGGACTCTGGCAAGCGCCAACCAGCTACGGCGCGTGCAAGTGACGCGCCGGCAGGTCGAGAGGCTGGTCGCCTACCGCGTCGCGAGCATGTGACGGGGTCGGAGACACACACATCGAAGACAGGACGAGGCGGCCGCGAGGGCGTTCGCTGCTCGATCCCTAATAAACAGTCGATGTATCTTACGCTCCGTGCGGCTGGGAGCTCGCTGAGCTCTCCGCTTCGTTGGCACTGCGTGGCTTGCTCGAGCGTGGGGACGTGATGGTGATTGCCCACGAAATACCGAGACGAGGCGGACTAGCACAGAGCAATCTGGCATCGATGGCTTGGCGACCAGCAGGCACATTTCGAGAGCGATATCTCTCGAGAGCAATCACATCAAAGCACGACGGCTATTGTCTTGGATGACTATCTTGCACGAATGTCTTCTTGTGCGCTAGCTCCGCCAGCTCCTCCTTCATGGCTTGGACGTTCCTGTTGTCAGCATCCTTCGCGATATCGACCGCAAGACTCCGCAGTGTCAACACTAGTGCCTCAGAGCAGGTAGTTACTGCCTTCTCAGCACGGCAACAGCGCTAAGCAAATAGCGCCTGGAGGAACGCGCCTCGGCTCTGGATGTCCTTGTTGTCCGGGAATGCCACAACGGCGCATTGCACCACGGAGGCGAACGGCTTGGCCAGCGCGATGCTCTCGTCTGCCCGAAGTATGACGCAGTCAGTACTGTCTACTCCACGAGTCCCAAGCAACACGACTTGCCTTCATTCGTGCAGAACACCAACAGAGCCCAACACCCCTCAGCCTGCAGCGCCTCGCTCGCGGGGTGCTTCTCCATCGCGGCCACGACAGCCGGGATCGCGCCTTGCTCCCGCACCAGCGCCAGATTGGGCACTACGCACCCCGCCGCAAGGATCGCGGCGAGTCAGTGGTCGATTCACCCCAGCACCCAGCACAAGTACTCCGTTGTACTCTGCTGCACAACGCACCGCAGTGAAAGGAGACGTTGCGCAGCGCGTGGCAGCCGCTCTCCAGCAAACTGGCGTCCTCGCTGTTGCGCGCCATGGCGTCCACGATCGCTGTAATCGCTCCCGCCACCCCTGCCGCCTCCTTACCGACCGCTGCGTTCACACAGATAGCCTCCGTCAGTCAGTCAGTCGCCTCCCTCGCGCTCCGTCGGCATCTTCATCGCGTGCACAGACGGTTGTTGAATGTAGCGTGTGCGAGCTTGGCGAAGCCCTCGCGCGTCTCGCTCGGCTCGTACTTCGTGATCAGCGCCACCGCGTCGCGCACCTCCGCGGGAACGAGCACGTCCGCCGCGCCGTCGTCGGCGCCGCCCATGCGCGTCGTCGTGTGCACCACCATTGCTCGCGGTTCCTCCAGCTCGGGCGATCTTGCTGGGAAACGCAACGGAGACGATGATTCGCTATCTGGAGTGCTTGCGCTGAATGTCCGTTTCGCATTCACTCCGTCGTATTGCTGATTTGTATCTCCCACTCGCTTGTACTTGTTTCACCGACCCAGACAGCGCACTGTGTGGACGGAGCCTCCAGAGTGAGGCGTCATCTGGGCACGGCTGACGCCACTCGCCCCTTCCTTCTCTATAGAAAACGCAGGCGAGAGCAAAGACCGCCGCCACACTCGCATTCGCCGACAAGCCGAGTCGCTGCACGTCACGTCCGCGTCCGTCGCCGCCTCCTGCGCGACTCGAGCCGCTCAGCAGACGATGGGGAATAAGCAGGGCAAGCCGACCAAGGCCGGCGCGCCGTCGCCCTCGCGTGGCAAGGCCAGCAGCGCGGACGCGACCGCGATGCAGCCGGCGGCGCAACAAGCCGCGCCTGTCAGCGCGCCAGCCAGCGCGCCGGCGTTCGTTGCGCCGCCGGATCCGACGCCGGCGCCGGCGCCGGCACCAGCGCCAGCTCCACCGTCCCAGCAGCGACCCCCGCGCGCACCCGCGGTGGCACGCTCGCTGCTGGAGACCAAGCTCGCGCAGGTGGACGTGGCGGCGGTGTTCACGACGCAGGAGATCCTGTCGATCCGCAAGCACCTGGCAGCCGTGCTGGGGCTCGCTGAGACGGACGCGATCCTGATTCCCAAGGACGAGTTCTTCCGCTTCCTGGTCGGCGGCAGCGGCTCCAGCCTCTACGTCAACCGCCTCTACGCGATCTTCGACATGGACAAGAAGGGCCACGTGCGTTTGTCTGCCGATCTTCCCGCGATCGCTCGGACGCTCGGACGCTCGGACGCTCGGACGCTCGGACGCCATGACACGCACACTAATCGCTCTCTTGTGCTGGTCCATTGCTCGTGGCAGGTCACGTTCGAGGACTTGATGAAGGGTCTGTCGATGCTGAGCCAGCACGCGTCGCGCGAGCACAAGCTGCTGCTGTCGTTCTACCTGCTCGACCCTGACGGCACGGGGTACATCACCAAGGACATGACGACGGCGCTGCTGCGCTCGTGTCTGGCCGAGTGTAGAGGTACGTCTCGCAGACCGACTTGCGGCTTACGATGGCTGCCGACAGGGTGGCTAACGCGCGTGGAGCGCCGTCCGCTGTGTGCAGAGCTCGACATTACGCTGTCGGACGAGCAGGTCGCGCGCATTGTCGACAGCACGTTTGAGGAGGCCGACCTGGACCACAACGACCTGATCGACCTGGAAGAGTACCAGGTGCGACCAGACCCGCCGCAGATAGTCGCTTGACGGCGCCGAAGGATCACGGACTGACCTGACGATCGCCTCTCACCTGTGTGGCGCCGCAGGCGCTGGACGCCAAGCACCCGGGACTGTTCGACTTCCTCACGGTCGACGCGTTCGGCGTCATCAACCACCTCGAGAAGGTGCACTCGATGAGCATCACGCCCGCGCACTAACGCCGCCGGCGCTGGCACTAAGAGAGCAGAAGCCTGCTGCGGAGCCGCGGTGTGATTGATAAATCGGCGCTTGTGATGGAAGACCAAGTGCGTCACCGCGCGGCGACCCTTCTCCCCACGAATTCGATAATATACTCACTCGCCTGCTTGACTTTGAACCCCGCGCGCCACGTGCGAGTCGCTCGTTGTTGCCCCACAGATATGAGAAGCCCTCTGTCTGTGACGCTGATCGAAAGGCAGCGGTGATCGAACGTCTGCCTGCCGCAGGATTCCGCAGCCGATCGCTGTCGCGGCCTTGGTCTCAATCCAAGTCAAGCAGCGCGAGCGGATTCGAGCCGACGAATGCGCCTTCACGAAGTCCAATACACCCAACACCAGAGCTCGTGGGTCCTGTGCCAGCCGAGGAGGAGGAATGCCTCGCGTCTGAAGAAATGATCACCAAGCATCCTTCCTCCTCCCATCTTCTTCCATCCGTTCGATCGGATGCGAGTCTGTGGACACGAAAATGGCGATTCTAGTGCGAATGGTCAGTCACGACAGCGCACACAAGCTCATGTCTCATTAGAGACGTCCACGAGTGTGTCGCGCCACGAGCTGCTTGCTACCTGGCGTCGCGATTGTCTAGGCGTCAGCCACAACCCGCGCATTTTCATTCGCATTGTCACTCGGTCCATCGGCGTGCTCGTCCGAGAACGAAGCCTGTCGCCGAGTCATCACGACACGAGTGCGCTAATGACTACTGGTAGTAGCCGTCTGAGGAATGGGAACCATTCGGCTTGGATAGAGCCCGCCCAGTCACTCTGTCAGTTCGCAACGCGGCGCTCGGACGCCGGCGAAAGAGACTCAAGGCAGCAACGGACACCAGCGGCGGTGTCCGCGGCGGCTTCCATTCTTTCTCTCTCTCTCTCTCTCTCTCTCGCTTAGATCCCAGTGGTGACCGCTGTATCTACGTCTGCCGCGCCTGTAGCTCACTTGTCAGCCGCGATGGCTGCGGGTGTCGTGCCCGTGATGCCATACAGGTCGATGTACGCCTGCTGCTTCTTGACGAGGCTGTGGTACAGCGGGCTCTTGGTGATGCCGAGTCCCCACTTCTCCATCGCCAGGGGCGTCGCAACAGTCGGAGCCGCGATTGAAGCCGCTGCCGGAGCCGCCGGAGCCGCCGGAGCCACCGCAGGCGTGGGAGCCGCCGCCTTGACTGGCGACGCGGGGATGCTGGGGCCGGGCACCGTCTTGTGCGTCGTCTGCGACGTGACGAGGAAGTCCACCGGCACGACAGGTGCGCCGTCAGCCACGGCCACCTCCTCCTTCTTGGGTGGCTTCTCTTCGGGTGCGAGCACCGGCGCGGCCGGCGCGGTCGCCCCCTCCAACTTGAAGTCGGCGAAGGCGGCGACCGCGTCCTCGTCCTCGACCGACACGAAGATGGGCTGTCCGACGGCGATGCCCTCCGTGCCCTCGGGCACAAGGATCTTGGCGATGTACAGGTCGTCCGTCGACTCGAACTCGACCACCTGCCGAAGACAATCGATCGACCGGCCGCCCGGCGCATCAGCACGTGAGCAAGCGCGCGCTCCGGCCCGCACCGCCGTCACTATGCTCACGCACCGCCTTGTCCGTCTCGATCTCGCAAATGATGTCGCCCGCCGTGACGGCGTCGCCCTCCTTCATGCGCCACTTGGCCAGGTTGCCGCTCTCCATCGTCGGCGAGAGCGCTGGCGCCGATCGACCGACCGCAAACAGCGCGTCAGGCGTGGTAGGTCGACGAGGGAGACGAAAGAGTGGGGCGAGAGGCGGAGGGAGGACGTACCCGGCAGGCCGACAACCTCATGCGCAGGGTAGGACGCGAACGAGCGCTGCAGCAGCGAGGCGGCCACGCGGCGCTGAGCCGGCAGCACGGCGGCGGAGGCGCGCAGAGCCTGGCGGAGCATCGTCGTCTCGAGGCAAGGCAAAGCGAGGCAGAGCGAGGCAGAGCGAGGCAGAGCGAGGCAGAGCGAGGCGAGCTGCGCCGGCGGGTTTCGTAGTGTAGGGTGGTGGGGTGAGGAGTGAGAACCAAGCAGCAAAAGACACGCGCCGGCGGCGATTTGCTCCTGTGATAAGGAAAGTGTCCGTAATCTGTGTTTGGCGGCTAGGGCTGAACGCCGACCGATTCGTTTAAACCAGTGGATGCGGAAGTTGTCGATCGTAGGTATTGTATGGCAATTTGGTTCGGGACGGGTAGATCTGTGCGACATGTAGAGCGATGTGGCTGGTCCAATCGGGATCGAGAGGTGTCCAGAAACAGTGCGATATTGGAGCAGTTTACTGTTTTCATATTTCACAATGCAGTGCTTTATGACTGGGTTTCAGTACTATGTCCCGCGCGGGTGGGGCTGCAAATTCTCCCCCTTCTGCACGCATTCCGCGTCGTCGCTTGAAACGAATGTCTGTCTGATTCCACTCCACAGCAGTCACTCACTCCACTCGCCACTACAGCGCGCACGCTTCCTTTGCGACCAGCGTGCTGGAGCCGATCGATGCCGGCGAGGAAGCGCTACCACGACGAGGCCGAGCGCGCGGAGGCCGCCAAGCGGTCGCGACACAAGTACAAGGCCAAGCAGCGGGACGAGCTGTTCGATCTGCGAAAGCAGGTCTTCGACCTGTCTGGCAAGCTCGAGCGCCTCCGGCAGCCCTCGACGTCGGTCCAGCCAGCCCTGGTCGCACACCGCTCCTCGGCGGGCGGACTCAGCTTCACGATCGCGCCGCGGCAGGCGCCGGCGAGCTATATGCGCCGTGTACAGAACGAGCGCGCGTCGCTGGCGAGGTCCCAGGAGACTAACACTCGCCTCCGGCAGCAGGTCCGAGACGTGTATTGGCTCCAAGTCCAGCTCTCCGGCACGCTCAAGCTCGCCGAGCACGTCTGCGGATTTGGCATCGTGCCCGAGACCAATGAGGGCAGTACTGCCCACAAGGAAGCACGAGTGGAGAATGAGCAGGAGGAGGTCGTGCAGGACGAAGCACGAGCGGAGAGCGAGCAGGCCGAGGCCGTGCAGGACGAAGCACGAGTGGAGAGCGAGCAGGCCGAGGTCGTGCAGGACGAAGCACGAGCGGAGAGCGAGCAGGCCGAGGCCGTGCAGGACGAAGCACGAGCGGAGAGCGAGCAGGCAGAGCCTACACACAAGGCAGCACCAGCCGAGAGCGAGCAGGCAGAGCCTACACACAAGGCAGCACCAGCCGAGGGCGAGCAGGTCGAGTCGGATCGACCGCTCCCAGGAGGAGCAGACGAGGGAGAAGGCGGACACCGGAGCGATCCGGACAACGAGGTGGGCAGCGGCACGAGCAATGATCAGGACGACGACAAGAGCGCCAGCAGCCGAAGTCCGGCGACCGAGAGCGCAAGTTAGATATTCTCTCATCGGAGTATGCTGCCGACTCGTATTCAGTCGGCGTCCGGAGCGTGTCGGCTGCTGCGACCAGTATGGACAGCCAAGGCGCGCCGCCGCGTTTCGCTCCGCACCAAGCGGGCTGTTCCGAGCGAGTAACGCGCAGGCCGGTTGCTGCTCGCTCTACCTCGCTCCTGCATTCAGAGTCTCCAAAAATGGATGGCGCTACGGATCGCTCCGACGCGGCCATCACTCCGCCCTAGCATCTGCGCTAGTGTCCGCGTCCGCGTCCGCGTCCGCATTGTCGAGCGCCGTGCCCCGGCTGCCTTGCTCGGCGCCTTCTGCAAGCTCTTGATCCGACCCGTGCGTCCTTGTCGCCTCCGCCTCCTCGCTCTCAGCCGCCGCTTCCTCGCGCACAGCGTCGGCGACCTCCGCCTCCTTGCCCTCGCCGGCAGGTTCGACCTCCATGCCGTCGCCGGAAGGCCTCACCTCCTTCTCTTCGGCGGCGGTGTCTGCTTTGGCGGGATCATGGACGCGCACGGACTCACCCACCGCTGCTACATCATCGACAGCCACAGCAGCAGCAGATGCGTCTTTCTCACTTTGGTCCAGCTCGAGCGACACACTCTGCGCTGCCGCACTGTCGCCGTCGGTCTCGTTGGCAGGGCCAAGAATCAGCTCCCCTTCTCTTCCGAGCGCTTGGATTTGCTGGAACAAGCCTCGTGCGGCCGCGAGTTGCTCCTGCAGACGCGCGACAGCCTCGCTGGAGCTCCTATAGCATCAAACACCACCCGCGTCAGTGCCATAGGCGTGATCCTAAAACGACATCTTGGCCAACAGCGAAAGCAAACGCACGCCGAGACAGCGACGTTCTGATCGACAGTCAGTGTCGCATTACTCGTTCGCCCCGCCTGTGGCATCATTCATTCGGCGACATCGCCTCA
Organism: Phytopythium kandeliae; assembly: GCA_023338135.1. Classification (NCBI taxonomy): domain Eukaryota; phylum Oomycota; class Peronosporomycetes; order Pythiales; family Pythiaceae; genus Phytopythium; species Phytopythium kandeliae. The sequence continues at coordinate 15,201 of JAADYC010000214.1, read as the reverse complement.
ATGTCAGCGCTGGACACAAGAATACCACGACTCCAATGCCGACGCACCTTGTGTTCAAGCTCGCGGATGCGAAGGCGGCTCGCACCCAGCTCTCGCCGCAGCGCGGCCATCTCTCCTTCTTGGCGCCGATCGCGCTCATCCACAACAACGGAGCAACCACTTGCGTCTCTCTCCTCGCTCGCGGCGAGGCGCTTCGCCAGATCCGATGTCAACGTCTGGAGCGCGGCATATTGCTTACTCCGCTCGTTCAGCGCCGCCTCCGTCTCCTCCAGTGCGTGCTTCGCTTCGTCACACTCCTTCTTCAGTGCGTCCAGTTCAGAGTCCCGTTCGCTTACTTGCTGCTGCAGCACCTTGAGCTGTTTCTCGCGCTCTTCGTGCTCCGAGATCACTGCGCTCAGCTTGGAGGACAGCTCTTCCGTCTTTGCCACCAGTTGCTGCCGCTCAGCAGCCAGGGCCTCCACTTGCCGCGTGAGTCCCTCTCGTTTACCTTCCGCCTCTCGGAGCACAAGTGCGTGCTTCGCGTTGATCTCTGTCGTCGACTCCGTGACCGCCGCGAGACGGCGCTTAGCCTCCTCCAGTTGGCTCGCCAGGTCCCGTACATCGACATCTCGAGGGTCCTTCACGTCCGTCTTGGCATCCTCAACGCTACGCCGGCGCTTCTTCGTCGCGGGGCTCCCGCTGCCGAGCGGCCGCGCAGACTGCGGCGAGCCCAGTGCCGGAGATTTGAGCTCCTGCGTGATTCCGACGGCTTCCGGCTTGACTTCCACCTCGAGCAGGCTGTGCACGTCCAGCGACATGATTGCAAGCGATCGTCAGCTCAACTGCCGCCAGCTCGAACGTCGCTGCGACGAGATATATCAACGCACAGGACTTCGAACTTGTAGACTCTGGGCTCGACACCTGCGCGCGCCAATGCAACACGTAAGCGTCCTGCTCTGAATTCGTCGCTGCGTCCGCTACTGCGTCCGCTACTGCTCCCGTCACTGTGCCTGCTACTGACACTGTAAGCGATCGATCGGGAAACGGACCTGCTGCCTTGAGTCCGGGTCGCGTAAAGTGCACGGTGAAGCCTGACTCGAGGTGCGCCGAGTTACCTTTGCCCACGCGGTCGCCGTTCACCCAGACACCATTGCGACTGCACGCCGGAAGAGCATCTGTCGTCAGATCTGCGCCGCTGTGAGCGACCCCACGGTACGCGGTGCATGCGGCGGTACCTCTTGTCCTCGAGCCGGACGATCGGCACACCCTCCTCCGTCCGCCCTTCGAGCACGACCACGCAGTGCTGCCACGCAGAGATCACTTGCGTCAGAAGCACGCCTCACTATTCGTCGATACCAACGACGAGGGCCCGAGAGCGCGCGCCTCGAAGGACGCAAACGCACCACGCTGCTGATGTACTGGAGGTCGAGCACGATGTCGCAGCGCTCGGCACTGCGGCCGATCTTGTGCTGCGGCCGCGAGAAGGAGATGCGGTCGCTCTCGGCCGGATCGTCCTTTGAGATGAGCACGAAGCGCCCCCACGGCGCCGCGAGGTGTGCCATCCTCGCCCGCCCGCCCGCGCCGCCTGCCGACCTCGTCAGATTCGCGCCGCCGCCGCTGCGTTTGCTGGCGCTGGGTTGAACTGAAGGAAGAACTCCCGCCAAAACATCGGAATACCGGTTCAGGATACCGTGCATACCGGTGTGGAGCTGAGCAATCTACCAGCATTCGGGAAACTGATTGCACAGAATGATTGCAAAAACGCGAACGTGTGCGGAGCACTCATGCATGCACGTAGGTGGTGGCATGCGCCGTCAATATGCTGCAGCCTGCTACGCCATCAACTACAGCCAGCGCGATAGCTGCCGCGTGCAAGCAACGGGTCCGTCGAGATGCCGGCTTTAGCCGCGGAAGGAGCGCGAGAACTGCTCTCGTGCGGTCGCGAATGCTTGCGAGATGGTCAGCTCGCTCATGGGGACCTCGTTGTCGATACCCTGTAGCGTGCGCCGCGTTAGTGTGACCACGTGTGCGGGACGGGCGAGCAAGCGCCCGTGCGGACTCGAGCCGTACCCTCATGAGCACCCGATTGGAGATCGATGGCGTGTCCACTTCCAGGATGATGCTGTTGCCACGAAGTGCAGCACACGCATCAATCAAGTCAGCAGCCTGGAGCGTCGCGCAGACAGGCTTCCGGCGACGCACGCATGCACGCACCCTCCATCAACCACCTCGTCGAGCGTGAGCAGCACCAGTTCGATGTTGTCCAGCATCACGTGGCGGTCCATTCGGTTCCTGCGGCATAACGCCGGTCGATTTAGATCCCTCACAGCGCTCTCGCATCCAGCGACGGCGCACGCGACCCGCAACGCGCGACGTACTTGAGCAGGCTGCTAACGGCGTCAAACGCCGCGTCCAGCACATTCAGTAGGATCAGCTCGTTCTGTGGTGCATACCGGTCGGACCCCAGCTCCAAGTGAGTCGCTCGCCATTCGGTCAGTAGGGCAGTCCCGACGCTCGCACCTCTCCCGACGAGCCCACGACGTGCATGGTCGTGTCCGAACCGCAGCGAAACACGCTCACGATGTTCTCAACCAGGATGATGTCGGCTACGCCGGATCGTGGGCACCCGTGAAGCGCCACGCGTCAGCACAAGCGTCGACCTCGACCTCGACCTCGACCTCGATTGTGATAGCACACCTTCGAGGCGCGCCGTCGAGTTCTTGGTCTTGAGGTATAGCTTCTTCTCCAGTGCGAGCTGGTCCTTCAGCGTCGGGTACGACTTGTCATAGTACTTGGCGCACACGCGATTGCCATCGCTGTCGAGGATGAAAATCGCCTTGACGCTCGGAGAAGATACCTTGCGGGTCGCCGTCCGCGCACACCAGCGAGCAGGTGAGTTCCTCTCCGAGCCACTCCGTCCGGCAGTAATACGACCGGCGACCGGGCACCTGCGCAGGCGAGCCATAGGCCCGCCGCGACCGGTACGAGGCGCAGGACCGAGCGCTCACCTTGACCATTTTCGCGCTCCCGCTCCCTGCCCGCGACGGTCTCGTGTGCGCGCGATACAATCTTCCACTATGGCGGGGGCGGCGTATGTGGGACCCTCCCATTGGCCGAAATTCAGGCGAGATCAATCGTCACTGAAGCGAGCGAGACCATACAGTGACACACAAACGAAGAGCAACAACAGCAACTCAATCGAAGACTATCAAAATCAAAAAAGCTTCGCACAGTTTACTTACTTGCTTTGCGTGCGGTCTCCGCGTCCCTCGACAAGCAAAGCAGAGAGCCGCCGCCTACACGAGGCGCACGTTCTGCGGGTCCGGGTTGTACGTCGGCCGGCGATCGTCCTGGTTCGCGAACGTGCCGTTGCGCTGCGTCGCGAAGTCGCCCTGGTCCAGCACGTCCACCAGCGCCGGATAATTATGGTGGAAAATGGTGTTGTTCTCGGCGCGCATGTGCGTCGTCAGCGCGAAAATGCGCGACATCTTCTGCTGGAAGCGGAACTTGTAAGGCTTGGGAGGCAGCGCCGACACGCCGTCCGGGTCCTTGCGCTTGAAGAAGCACTTGTAGAACCGCTCCATCTTCTTCTCCATCGTCCTGACAACGCAGCGCAGCCAACGTGACCGATCGGTGAGGACCCGTCGACAGCACGAGCGAGCGAGCCGCCAAGCGCCATGACACGTGCGCACGTACCACTGCTGGAGGAAGTCAATGATGCCGAAGTGATACAGACACGGGCCCGCGACGCTCGTCGCCGCCTGCGTGAACAGGAACTCGCTGCCTTTGTTGTGCATCAGCTCGGTCGTGTCCACGAAATACTCCGAGTTCTGGATGCCCATGAGCAGGCTGTAGTCCATGATGCCCTGCGAGCACAAGAAGTCGCTGTCGCGGTGGATCTGGTCGTAGATGCGGTGAGCGACGTTCGGGTCGATGCGGATCTGTACCGTCGTTGCCAAATACAACACATGTCAGCAAGCCAGCCCGCCACGAGAGCAGTCGGCGCCGCAACCTACCTTCGTCATCAAGTCGTTATCCTTCAGCACGATGTTGGGCTCGTGGAAGTTCATGCCGTCGCCACATTCCTGGCTCTTCGTGCTGCCGAATGTGTACGAGGCGTTGCAGTACCTGCACGAGGCCTTGTCGCCCGGCTTGGGCACCTTGGCGTTCCGGTCGACCCATGACCCCTTGATGTCGTACCGGATGTGCACGACCGGCGTGTCTCGGAACAGGTTGCCCATAACGACGAAGTAGTACATCTTGCCGTACAGCGAGACTGCGTGGCAGCCGTAGAACCGCGTCAGCAGTGTGCTCTGGTTGTTCGTCATGTACGCCTCGTAGTTGGGAGACATCTTGCGCAGGAACTGGCACTCCTCTGGTGACATGGTCTTCACGATCAAGCACTCGTCCGACGTGTAGAACATGAAGGCGCCGCTGCGGCCTTCGCTGAAGCGTTCCTGGTGGTGCACAACACCGCATCAACGTGTCAATTCACAGGCTCGAGACCACAGTCAGTTAGCGTCGGTCGGACCTTGGTCGTCGCGCCGAACATTTGAATGTACTCCGCGTCGCTGATGCCAAAGGTGAGGCGGATGTTCCGGAACGACGTCGGGTTGAACGACCAGAACTTGATCGACTTGCCCTGCGCACCGCGGATGCAGTCCACAGTCTCCGCATCAGTATCAACGCGCAACCCAGGTCAGGGGAGCAATAGGAAATGTCAACGCACCTGCTCCGACTCGCCGGAGATGGGGATGTTGATGACCTCATCGTTCACGGCGCGGACCGACTCCTTGATGCCGGACGTCGTGTAGTACAGGATCTCCGAGCGCAGAGCCGTGTTCACTTGGGGGCTCAGGTCCACGTCCACGTCCGCTGACTCGTGGTCGTTCCCGGTGGATTTCCTACGTTGATATGCACGTGTGAGCCCCAGACTGGCATCCGCCCCGGAAGTCCTCGCAATGCTGGACGTACTTCTCGATGTTGTTCACCGCGAACCAAATGACGTAGTCGAGGTAGCCCTTGGACGAGATCAAGAACGCCACCAGCTGACGCACGACTTGGGCTCCGGCGGCGTAGTCCTCGTTGCTGTCCGAGCTCTTCGTGGCCAGGAAGTAGGCTGACATGTACAGCAGCAGCAGCAACAGCCAGTAGAACACGTACGCTCCCGTGAAACTGTCGAGAATGAAATAGCCCAGCGTCAGTGATCTACTCCTACACACATACACACGCGTGCGCGCGTTGAGTGCCGCCATGCGGCAGTTCCGAACGTACAAAGAGATGTAGTTGAGCACGCGAAGGCGGATGTTGTACGTCTTCGGGACGCCGCGTAAGTACAGGCGGTGCCACGCCAACGTGAGCACGCTGGTACAGTGTCAAGGTGAAGTCACAGAGTCAGTCAAGAGAATAGTTGGCGTCTCGGGTCGAGTCCATGAGAGAGCGCAGGTGTCTTCCTACCAAACCGAGACAACCAGCACCACGAGCACGAACGCGTAAATCAAGATCCACGGCCTGAGAACACCGTCAAACGCCGCGTCAGTTCCGCTCTCCTCGATGAAGATCCCGATCAGAAGAGTCAGCTGCAGCCACCGGAGTGCAGTCTTACCACTTCTGCGCGTTGAGAAAGTTGGCACTCGACGAGCACTTGGCAATGCCGTCGGCGCACTCCTCGCCCTCCTCGCAGCAGATGCGCGAGGACGCGAGGCAAAAACCAACAACGCCATCCGTGTCCGCGTGGTACTTCATCGACTGTCCATCAACCGTGAAGAAGCCGCCGGCGCCATCCACTGTGTACGTGATGATGCCCATGACGATGCCACCGAGCCAGGACCAGAGGTGGTAAAACTTCATCATCCGCTTGTAGCTCGTGAAGGGGCTCGTGAGCTGCAGAGACGAGCGCGGCCGCGAGACTCGTTAGCTGCGGCAAGGAGAGAGAGAGAGAGAGAGAGAGGGAGGGAGAGAGAGAGAGAGTTTGCAGTGGACGCACCGAGGAGAAGAGGTCGCAGGCCATAACGAGCGCCCACGCCTCCGACGTGAAGAAGAAGAACTCGGTGATGCCAGCGAGTCCTCGGCAAGCGACGTTGGACCCGCTCGGGTCGAAGTTCACGAGCACGTTGAAGAGCAGGCAGACAGCGAAGAAGATGCTGAGCACCGAGCGGTTGTGCACGATCGGGTTCGGGTGCTGGTGCCAGTGCTTCTTGCGAAAGTACGTGATGACGACGGCCGAGGAGCAGATGATCGTGTTGACTGACCCGGCGATGAGTCCCGTCCAGCGGTAGTTGTACAGCGCGATGGAGACGCCGAGGAAGGCCATGGTGAGGCAGCAGCCGAGCAGCTGCGACTTGCGGTTCTCGAACCACTTGATCTTCGCCTGCGACGTCGACTTGGAGCGGCCCCGGAACTGCTGCGTCATGTCCTTGTTGATCACGCGGATGTTGGTCGACGGCCCCGCGCGCTGGCCCGGGTGCGCCGACACGCTATAGGACGCGCCGGGCGGCAGGTCCACGCCGGCGCTCGAGTTGCTCACGGTCGTGTAGTTGTCCAGCGGCGCGAAGTTGCCGCCCGGCATCGGCCGCGGGTAGTCCACGGGCGGTAGCTGGCGCATGCTCGGCGGCTCATCGCCGTGCTGCGGCGTCTCCATCACGTAGAGCGAGCTCGCGGGCGGGCTGTAGGCGCTCATGAACGACTGGTCCTCCAGCACGGGCGTGCCGCGGTGCTCGCGCTCGGAAGCTGCTCGTCGACGGCCAAAGTCGCCGTGCGACCGTCTCATGGACCGATGGCGGGCGGCGCTATGATCGCCTCCCCGACGGCGACGGGCGGGCGGGCGGGAGGGCGAGCGGTCTTGTTCGCGTTTGACCCTTTCGCAGAAAGGGTCAGCCAGAAACAGCCGACACGCGCTGACTCTCTGGGACCGGCCGTGACGGGGTTGGCGGCGGCGGCAGCGGCGGCGGCAGCAGCGGCGGCGGAAATGGATGCGGGCGGCCGAGGTGGATGGCGGGTGCGAGCGGGAGGCGCGACGGCAGCCACCTCGCGTGCGGCGGCAGCGGCAAACGGCGGCGAACGGCGGCGGTCCCGACGGCCGAGCGAGCGAGCGAAATTATGCAGGCGTCCTCGCTGGCTGACTCGTTCGGCGGCCGCGCTTTGATGGCGCCAAGCGCAAAAAATCCCGCCTTTCCCGAGCCCTCGGGAGTCAGCCGCAAGCACGACCACCAGCAGCATTCTTGGCGGTAATGTGTGCTGCTTGCTGGATCCACTTCACCAGCGTTCCGCTCACAGAATGCGTGCCTCTCGTGGCGAGGATTGCGGAGACCATGCATGCCAGTGACGCCATGACGTCATGGCTGTCTTTTGCCTGTCCAAAAACGCCGCGTAACCCGCTGCCGTCACGCGCTGCGAATGCGTCACCGCCTCGATGGAGCGTACCCCATACAAAACCCAAGCGTCGCCAGATCTCCCCATGGATTCCGATTCGCTCCACCACACACACGCTCACTCACACTCGCATTTGCGCCAGCTCGCGCACTCGCCTTCGCCGCCTTCGCCGCCTTCACCGCCGCCCCACCGCCAAGCAAGCAAGGCACCATGTCTCCTCCCCCGACGACGCCCGGCAAGAAGGTCGGCGTGCGCGACCTGGTGAACGGCGGACTGCTGCAGTGCGTGGAGGCGGCGACGCTCGGCATGCCGTTCGAGGTGTGGAAGACGCGCATGGGCCGCTACCGCTCCGAGACGACGGCGCAGGCGTTCCGCAACGTGATGCGCGACGGCGGCGGCGTGCGCGCCTTCTGGGCCGGCACGGGCCCCAAGATGGTCGAGTCGGCGTCCAAAGGCGCCATCCTGCTTTTCTCCAAGGAGGCCATCTCCGAGTCGCTGCTCGCCGCGGGCGTCAGCCAAGGCGCCACGGGCTTCCTGGCCGGCGCGGGCGGCGGCGTCTGCCAGACCGTCGTCATGGGGCCCTGCACCTTCCTCGTGACCGCGGCCGTGACCGGCGACAAGTCCATCTCGACCATGCAGCGCGTGTCGAACGTCTACGGCCAGCACGGCATTAAGGTGCGTCTCTCGCCGCCGGACTCTCTCGCGCTTGGACGCGTACGCGCATGGCATCTGGATGATGATCGACTAACGGCGCGTACTCTCTTTCTCTCTCTCTCTCTCTCTCTCTTCCCTCTCCTGTGGTCAGGGGTTCTACCCGGGCGGCACAGCCATCGCGTTCCGGCAAGCCACGAACTGGGCCTCTCGCCAAGGCTTCACGGAGATCGTGCGCGGCCAGTTCAAGCTCCTCTTCCACGGCGACCCGGACGCCAAGCTGACGGTGCCGCAGGAGGCGGCGTCCGGCATCGTGGGCGGCGCGCTCGCGTGCTGGAACCACCCGTTCGAGGTCGCGCGCATCCAGATGCAGTCGGCCGCGGACCGCGGCGAGCCCAAGCAGAACATGGTGCAGGTCTTCCGCACGGTCGTCAAGGAGCAGGGCTACGGCGGACTCTTCAAGGGCATCATCCCTCGCCTCGGACTCGGCATCTGGCAGACGCTCTTCATGGTCACGGGCGCCAAGCTCGTGCGCCAGGCGCTCGAGGACAAGAAGTAGGCGGACGCACGCACGCATGGTCGGGCGGACTCGAGCACGGGCGGATTAGAACTCAAGGCGTTCGCATCAAGAGTACAGCTATAGGTCTGACTTGAGCACTTCGCGGAGGCACATGGTCGCGAAGCTGCCAGCGGGCAGCGAGAACGCCACGGTCGCGTCCTTGGCGCCTGCAGCAGGGCGAGAAGAATAAAAGGGGAGGAGACCCAGTGGTCCGTCGGTCAATACAGCGCAGCAGTCAGACAGGCAGGCAGACAGGCAAGCAGGCAGGCAGCCCACTCGCCGGCTAATCTCTCACGCACCCTCGTGCATTGCCCACTCGACGCCGGTCGGGAGCGCCACCAGCCGCCGGTACGTGCCTCGGAGCGGCCCGGAGCGCAGCAGCGCGTCCTCCGTCCCGTCCTGTGCCGCCATCTTGCGCAGCGAGCCAGCCCAGCGAGCGAGCCACGCAGCGGATCCGTCCGTTAGTCGCGCTGGCGCACGCCCATCAGCCAAAGCAACTGGCGCGGCTCCGATCCGCAGCGCTCGATATATCCATCCATACCTGGCGTATCGCGTCGCCGACGGCGTTCGCAGGCAGCAGCACGTTCGTGCCCGGCAGAGGCAGCAGCACGGACGCCAGCGGGTTCTCGAGCGTCTCGTTCATACGCGCAGCCTCCTCCCGCGTGACGGCGCGTGCCGAGGCGTCTCCGTGGCCATCGGCCGCCACGAGGTCGCCCTCGATGGCGCGCCGCCCGTCCAGCCGGACGCGGACGGACGCCGCGCGGTTGAACAGCTCGCTCTGGTACGCGTGCAGCAGCAGCAAGCGGCGACTGTGTGGCACGCCGGCGATCGCCTGCTCGAACGCCGCGACGCCGTGTCGCTTGAGACCCTACGAGACCGCAGCACACAGTGCGCGAGCGAGAGAAAGAGAGAGAGAAAGAGAGAGAGAGAGAGAGAGTAAGAGAGAGAGAGAGAAGCCCAACCCTCGAGTGTTCGTTGTTCGCACCTGCAGCAGCGTCCGCTCGAGACGCAACCCCATGGGCAGGCGCTTGAGCGCGCCGTCCACATCGCCCCGGTCGAGAAACGCACGCTTGGCCAGCTGAGTCTCGGCCGGCTCGCGCTCGTCAACTGCCAACATCAGTCGCAGCGCGGCGCGCCAGTCCCCAGCGACCAGCTTGGCACCAATGTGGGGTGGCCGCACGGCGCTCGACGGACACCCCACGCGCTGGAAGCCAAAGTAGTTGATGAACCCTCGCCGCTGGACGTGCCGGATGTTGCTCGCCAGCGTCGGCTCGAGCTCCGCCGCGTCGGTGACTGCGAGGTCGCGCAGAACAATCGAGAACCTGCCAGCCAGGCACTTAGCCTCGCTCTCCGTGACTCACCACCGCCTGCCAGTCGCTGCCGCTGGACGTACCTGTTCCCGTGCGCGTCTCCGAGCGCCTGCAGACCAAAGCCGTCGGTGCCTCGAATAGTTAGAGACGGACCGCGAGCAGAGCGCGTGGCGTGCATGGCTCACACACGTACCATGGGCGAGCTGACGTAGGCGAGGTCGCCAACCTCGAAGGACGGCGGGACAGCGGACGCGCTGCTTGCCTCGCCCGAGGGACCCGCGCGGTTCAAAGCGAGCAGTCGGTCAGGGGTGACGCCGCGCACAGTCGCGTGCTGGTACGTGACCGCGGCCTTGTCCTTGGTGCCGGCGACCGCCAGCGCCGACTGCGGACACCGCAGCAGCCGAGACAGCATCTCCATGCACGAGAAGTGCTCCAAGTTCGTCTGCCGACGCGAGGACAGTGGCAGCGAGATGACTCGAATGTCAGCTCTCTCTCTCTCTCCCTCTCATCCCAGCGAGCGAACGAGTCTGGGAGCCGCCAGCCAGTCTCACCTTTCGCAGCACAAAGCGCAGGAGCGCCTCCGGCTGCGAGCGCTTGCGCTTCGTGCCGCTCTTCGGTGAGAAGTACACCACCACGCGCTGCATGCCGCCTCGAGTCTCGGTTGCAGTCTTGAAGCACGACGTGTGCTTGGAGAGCAAGCGATGCGCCGCCGTCCGCTCGTCCTTGGAATCCCCGTGGTCGAGTTCCAGGCCTAGCGAGCCGCACGTCTCGTCCTCAGTCCCTCGCGCTCGACGCCTGCGCGCGCCGCCATGCCGTACCTCTGACCGCCGCGGGGTCGCTCCCCCCTGCTCGTAAGAACCGCAGCACCTTGTCGCAGTTCCCGGTCGACATGCCGCCGTCCAGGAGCTTGCGGTACACTGGATCCATCGTGACGCAAACGGTCGCCACTGAGCCACTCATGGCCTTCTCAAGCTTGCAGTCGAGGCCCGCAAAGGAGCTCTGCAGCCGACGCGACCCAACCCCATCGGTCAGCCCCACGAATGCGCGAGCCGCCACAACGCGCTGCGTCTGCCGTTGCGATCTACTCACCTGGATGCACTCCTGCAGGTACACGCGGTCTCTGAAGTTCTCAGGCGCGGACACACGGTGCTCGCTTACCCCGCGCCGCGCCACCTTCTCCATTTGCGCGGCGCCGTCGACCCCCACGAGCGCCTCCAGAGCCTTCCTCCACCCGTCTGCGGGTTCGGCGAACGTCAGTCGCTCCGGCTTGGCGGCCGCGCTGGCCGTCCTGGCGTCCAGTAGCTTCTGCAGCACCGCCTGCCTCTCCGCCTGCGTCGGCACGCGATCTTTCTGATCGCTAAAGGCCACGACCACGCCATCCGCGCCGATCTCCCGCACTTGGAAGTCCTGCGGACTACGCATCGATGGCGCCGGTCACGACAGTAGCTTCTCGTCTGCAGGACGTCGCGCGCGGCACCGCCACGCACCTACGCTTGATCGACGCGCGCACGACTGGCGACGGCGTCCCCAGCAGCTCGTCGATGCCCACTGCAGCTCCCGTCCGCTCCATCGGCGCCGAGTCTCGCTCCATGATGGACCGCCTCGCGCCGATGCCGCTCAGCATTGACAGGCGCCAAGAGCCACAAGACGCAAAAGGGGTAGAGTGTAGCCTTCGGTTACTGGTCGAATTTGCCCAACCCTACGTGATTTTGTCCAATCAGTCAAAGTCTGTGACATGCGGCCGAAATGAGCTCCATGGTTCATTGCGGTCGACGGTCGGCGGGCGGCGGGCGGCATGGCGAGCGCGCTGGCACTCCACCGCGGCGGCAGCGGCGGCGGCGACTCCTACTATGGAGCGACTTCGCTCGACTGTCTCGACGCCGACAGCGGCCCGGCGCGCGAGACGGACGCGCTGCACGTGGAGCCGCAGGGGCTGCACGACACGGCGCTGGATCTGTACGCGGCGAGCAAGGTCTTCTGTCTCCACCTGCTGTCCTTCGAGTCGCTGCTCGCCGTCGCGACATCCGTGGCCGCCACGTCCGCGTACTACTTCTGGGGCGGCGGCCGCGAGTCGGGCGGCGCAGCGTTCGCCGCCAACATCTCGTGGACCATCGTCACGTTCGCGGTCGTGTCGCCCATGATCATGCAGATCCGCCAGGCGTTCACGCGCCGCGAGCAGGCGCTCGAGGCCATCGCGGAGTGTACGTCTCGCTTTCACGGCGCCTGCGGCCGCGAGCGGAGTGGGTCGCGCTCGTTGCTCACGCGCGTGCTGTGGGGCAGCCAAGGCGCTGTTCGCCAACATCATGCTGGCGCACGCGCTCTGGGACTGGGGCGATAACGGCCGGAGGAAGCTACCGCGCGAACACGAGCGAGAGACCAAGGCGCTGCTCCTCGGCGCGCTGGTTTCCACCGCGGAGCTGCTGCTGCTGCCGACGTTCACGCGCGGGCGGCACCGCCTCACAGCGATCGGTCGCAGGGCCGCGCGCGAGTTCGAGGACGCGGCGGAGCAGCAGCAGCTCCGCCTCGTCGCGCTCTTCCGACGGCTGCACCAGCAGGTTGAGGTCATGAAGCGTGCCGGCTTGCCGGCCAACGAGGCCTCGCGCATCAACCAGTACCACTGGATGCTGCACGCGCGCATCGAGAAGCTGCTCAACATCAAGGTGCGCCTTTGCTCGCCCGCTCTGTCGGCGCTCGCGCGCGCGCCTTGACTGCCGCTCACGGGCGGGCGTTGATGCGCGTCTGCCTGTCAGTTCTACCGCACGCCGCAAGCCACGCGGTCGTTCACGCGGCTGTTCATCATCGTGCTCCCGGCCTTCTTCGGGCCATACTACGTCTACATTGCGCGCGGCAGCGGCAGCGACAACGGCATGGAGACCAACTTCGGCTTCGCGCTCGCGCTCAGCATCATGACGAGCCTCATCATGAGCGGCGTCTTCAACGTCGAACGCCTGCTCGAGGATCCATTCCGCGGCGGAGGGATGGACGGCATCCACGTCCACGAGGCGGTCGCGATGATCCGCCGGATGCTCGACGTGGCATACAGCGAGGGTGTGTCGACCGGCTCTGGCGGCATGGCGACGACTCCTAGCGCCAGCGACGGCGTCCAGCAGCGATAGCTGCACACATGAAGGTCTAATCAGCGTGCACAAAGAGAGCGCAGGCGTCTATAGAGCTGCAGTAGGCCGTCGATTCGCTCCTGCTTGCGCACGAGCCGCTCTTGCGGTCAAAAGAAGATCGGCTCGCCCTCGAACCCGTCGTCCGCGTCGTCGTTGAGCCACGGGTGCGCCAGCGCGTCCGCGACGCAGATGCGCTCGGACGGGTCCCGGGCCAGCAGGCGCTGCAGCAGGTCCACGCACTCGGGCTGCAGCCGCTCCTGGACGAGCGGCGGGAGCTCGACCGGCGCCGCCGCGATCTGCTCAAACAGCTCCTTGGTGTTGTCGGCCGGGAAGGGGAGCGTGCCCGTCAAGAAGATGAAAAGCACCACGCCCGCCGCCCACACGTCGACCTTGAAGGGGTCGTACAGCTCGCCGGAGCAGCACTCTGGCGCCACGAACTGGAACGTCCCCACCGTGTCCGACACGAGTGCCGCGCCTGGCGCCGCGTCGCCACCGACGGGCAACACCAAGGCGCAGCCGAAGTCCGACAGCTGGCACCGTCCCGAGGAGCTCAGGAGGATGTTGTCCGGCTGCGAGCAAGCGAGTGAGCGACGATCGGTCAGCACACAAGTGAGTTGGGCGACGGCGCGTCTACACCAAAGACTGAGACGGAGAGAGAGAGAGGGGGAGAGGAGTGCAGGCTGCTACGACCAACCTTGATGTCTCGGTGGCAAACGCCCCGCCCGTGCAGGTACGCGAGTCCGTCCAGCACGTCGCGCAGGTACTTCTTGGCGAGGAGCTCAGTCAGCGGCCCGCCCGTGGCGGCGCTCGCGAACCGCCGCTCGTCCGGGCGGAACGTCATGCACGGGCCGCCAGGCATGAGCTCCAGCACCATGTACAGCTTGTCGCTCTCCGCGCTCTCGATCACCTCGAACAGCAGCACCACGTTGCGGTGGTACAGCGTCCGCATGATGGCGATCTCGTCGCGCACGCGGTCCAGCGCCGTCACCACGCGCATCCGCGGGGCGTCCGCGTCCTCAAGACGCCCGCCCGCCTCGTCCGCCTCGCCCGTCTCGCCCCTCGCGCGCGGCGCGGGCTGCGAGACGTACTCCTTCATGCGCGCCAGCGCCTTCTTGGAGAAGATCTTCATGGCGAACTGCCGCGGCGGCGCGGCGCCATCGGCCGGCAACCGCTCGCAGAGCTTGACCTTGGCGAAGCGACCCTGGCCCAGCCGCCCGAGCACGCGGTAGTTGTTCACGAGCTTGTCGCCCGCCGCCGAGCGCCGCCGCCGCACCTCGCGCGTCTCGACGATGTCCCAGCGGCGCGGCGGCATCGGCCCCTCGGTCGATCCAATATAATAGTGAAGATGAATGGCAATTATTTTTAGTGCTTGTCGTGTCAAGGCGGCAGCAAGCTAGATTTCCACCGCTCGCTTCACGAGCGCGCCTACCTACTGGCTACTACCTAGAATACGGGCTGGACCGTGTGAGCAGGTTCGAGCCGAAACTCCCGGACTCACGCTTTCTCGCTCTTTATCAACTTCTTCAACCGCGTCGCAAGTACTCCGGTCTTGCTCGCTCTTCGAGCAGCTCCGTTGCCACGTGCAGGATGCTCAGCGAGGCATTCGCGTCACGATCCCAAAAACTCTTGCAGCCACTGGTTTTACAGTGCAAAACGTTTCGGGATGTGGCTTTGCCATTCGGCTTGCCGCTCACGATCTTCGGGAAGGCGACGCCTTCGAGATCTTCATGACAGTAAGAGCATCGCTTGCTTGTCCGAAATTCATCGATCCATCGAACAGTAGCGCGCTTGGCAAGCTCCTTCTTCAATGCCTTCACAGGTCCGGTTGCGTGTCCCTTGATACCATCGCGGCGACTCCAGTCTCCAAATCCTACGAAGACGGTCGGATCTGCAACGGAAACGATGCGTTCCGCGATGTGACTCACTGCCTTCGACTTGAACACGTGAGAGTGGAAGCGCCATTTCCGAAAGGCATGTCGGGAACAGAAGTCGATGAGCCAATTGATGTTCGACCACACGAACGTCAAGCGCTCCAGGTATCGTGAAGACGATGGTGTCTTGAAGGACGGCATGGCGTGCACTAATGTCCCGTAGTCGGCTTCACGGCGCTTGATGCCTTCATGCCACCCGCGAACCTTGTTGAACCCGGTCAGATGACGGTACTCCCGCGTCGAGATCGACTGGACGGCGACGGTGTCGCGTAGACTTCTTTGAT
>JAADYC010000213.1:0-29849 GCA_023338135.1 Phytopythium kandeliae | reverse complement strand
CGGCAGGTCCAGTCAAGGAGTTCGTCCAGCGACTGTTGCGCCTCTGTGAAGTCGTCGTGGTCGCCGAATAGCGCACAAGCAAGAAGCGCCATGAGTGCAGCGCGGTCGCCGACGTCGAGAACCAGCAAGAGGAGCGCGTCTGCCGCGACGGCGTTGTGCGCAAGTACCCTGTCCGCAAGATGCTGCACTGCGTGAAGTAGCACGGCGGATGCGGAAGACGGAGGACCGCGGCGTGAACGCGGCGCACAACATGCTCGAGATCTTGCAGCGCCAGCTCGCGGGTTTCTCCGAGCGTCCCCTCGGTCTGCGACGGCGACCCAGGAGCTGATCAAGTTTCCACCTTCATCCCCGTTCAGCGCATCCAGTGGGTGACCCGAAGCAAGATAGAAAGAGAGGGCGTGTGTGTGTGTGTGTGAGAGAGAGGTGTTCAAGTGGCATGGGCGTCCATCTGCGTGCTTCCAGTGACATGGGAGCGAGTCTGTGAGAGCAGAGTCGTTGCTGACAGCCGGTCCCTTTCACAAGCAACAGAGGGGCCGGCATGACGGAGCCTCGGCTCCAACGACGGCTCCCTCGGCATTTGCGCGAGGTGAAGCCCAATCGCGTGGAGTCCTATTTCATGCAGAGACACTATATTGACAATTATGATGAAGCAGTGTGTACATAATCCAGATCAGTATATTTCAGTCACTCAGCACTAATTGTTGAGGTGTTGTTTAGTGTTCTCGCATCCGTTACTTCTTTGTGAAGTACTTCTGCTTCTTTGTGAAGTGCCCTTACTTCTTTGTGAAATGCATTCTCGAATAAGGCTACTTCGCGCGTATAACCTGATGATCGAGGTTTTTCAACCTGCGCACGAGGTTGGTGGAGGAAGAGGCAAGTGGAAGTTTTACGGCGCGCCATAGAGTCACTCCCAGGCGCGACCGGAGGCGAGGAAGCGAGCGAGCGAGTGATCGGTGGCGCAGCGCGCGCCTTGCGACGAGCGAGGAGGCCGCGAGAGGGACCCGGTTCCGCCCGTAGACACCGGCGAGCGAGATGGACGCGCGCGCCAAGGAGCTGCTGCGCGAATGGCTCGTGCGCAGCCTCGAGCCAGTGTGCGTGACGTGTCGCTCTTTCTCGGCTGCGGACGGGATGGAACGGACTGGCTGGCGACACAGACGCTGACGGACGGCGGTGTGTGTGGCGGCGCAGGTGCGACGCCGACCCGGAAGTGCTGAGCAAGTACGTGCTTGCGCTCGTGCAGAACAACCCGGAGGAAGATGGACTCGAGGCCACATGCGTGACCAAGCTCGAGGAGTTCCTCGGCGACGGTGCGTCTCGTCGAAAGCGGACGTCTCCTTACCTTTCCGTGACTGACGTGTAGCGCGCGATGGGCGTGAACAGAGACGCGGGGGTTTGTCACCAAGCTGTTCAAAGCGCTGGCGACAGGCTCGTACAAGACTGGCGGAGAGGGTGGCGAGGAAGAGGAGCGCGTGGAGGACGAGCGCGACCGCCCCGCCGCGAGCAGCGGTCGCGCCAGCGAAGACGACTCGTCGCGGCGGCGGCCGCGCACGGCGTCCGATGATGAGGATGAGCGGCGACGCTTCAACAAGCGGCGCCGCGACGACGACCGCGCGGCGCCGCCCCCGAGCTCACGCCACGACGCGAGGCGATACCCGAGCAGTCCAAGGAGAGATAGCGGCGGTGGTGCGCCGGGCGGACGGTCACGACAACCTTTCGGTCCGCGCGACGGGCCGATGATGCCGATGGGGGGCGGGGGCTATGGCATGGGCGACCGCCGTCGCAACTACCCTCCTGAGTGGGGAATGCCGCCCCCGCAGCACATGTGGCCGCCGCACTTCCCGCCGCCGCAAGGCGCAGGCGGGTACCCGATGCCGCCGGACTTCGACCCGAACATGTACAACCCGGAGAACCCGGCGATGGCGCCGCCAATGGGCATGATGATGCCACCGATGGGCGGAAGAGGGCAGTTTTACCCGCCCAGCAGTGGCCGTGGCGGTCGCGGAGGCCGCGGACGCGGCGCAGGCTTCTACCCGGGCCGCGGGGAGCCGGGCAAGCACGGCGAGATGGCTGGCGGCGCGGCCGGGGAGAATGGGAACGGCTACGCTCCGCCGCCGATGGCCAAGACGACGCTGCGGGTCAGCAATGTGGACCCGCGATACGTGAACATGACCAAGCTGAGCCTGCACTTTTCAAAGTTCGGCAACGTCGTGAACGTCCAGATGCGTCCGGCGTACAAGTGCGCCTATGTACAATACGCGACCGAGGACGAGGCCAAGAAGGCGTTCCACTCGCCGATCCCCGTGTGCAACAACCGCTTCATCGAGGTTAAGTGGGCAAAATACGACGCTAAGGGTCCTGACGGCGCGCCGCCGGCTGCCGAGCAGGACGCCGGCGAGTCGAAGGAGGGCGAGGAGGACTCGGGCAAGACGGCTGCTGTCCCCGCAGCGGCCGCGGCGACCGACGAGGCTCGCGCGGAGGCTGAAGCGGCGAAGGAGATGACGCCGGAGGAGCTGCGCGCGGCTGCGCTTGAGAAGGGTCGCAAGGTGCTGGAGGAGAAGCGCGAGCTGCTGGAGAAGCAGCGGCAGCTGAAGAAGCAGAAGGAGGAGCTGATAAAACGCCAATTAGCGCAGCAGAAGGAGATGCTGGAACGCATGAGCCGGAACAGCGGACAGTTCTCGGCGGCCGACAAGCGCGACCTGCTCAACAAGATCACGGCGCTATCGGAGGAGCTCAAGGCGCTCGCATCGAGCCACCGCGCCTCGGCGCCAGAGCCAGCGCTGCCTACCGCAGGAGACAACATTAACGGCCTCAAGGCGGAGCTGAGCGCGCTCGAGGCGGAAGCATCCTCTGCCGGGGGACGCGGCGGTGTCTCTCCCCTCGGCGGCCGTGGGTTTCGCGGCGGCCGCGGCTATCGCGGTCGCGGCGCTGGCGGTCGAGGCGGTCGTGGTGGTCGCGGGTATGGCGCGCGCGGGCAGTACGCAAGCCAATCACACGCGCTGGACAACCGCACGACGATTGTGCGCGTGGACAACTTGCCGGAGGAAGCGCGCGACCCGATGGTGCTCGAGCAGCACTTTGGCAACTTCGGGGCCATTGAGCGCGTGGTGCTGGATAAGGAGGCCCCGACGAGCGGGTTCATCAAGTTCCAGGACCGCTACAGCGGACAGGCGGCGCTGAACCACGGCAAGGCGTTCGGCGAGGCCACACTCGAGCTGGCGTGGGCGGAGCCGCAAGACGCTCCCCAAGACTTGGCGGCGACCCCGCGCGAAGCGTCCCCGAGTGCGGACGCTGCATCCGCCGCGGCGCCTGCCGCCGGCGCCGGCGCCAGCGCCAGCGACGCGAGCGAGGTACGCAGCAGCTCTCGCGCGGGAGGACGGGCCGGGTCGGTGTCGCCGGATCGCGCTCGGTGTGGTGTCTAACGGTGCGGCTTGTGTGTCTACGCATTCATTTGTGCAGACGCCTGCGCTCTCATGATTACTCCGCTCCGCCTGGATGTGCGGCGGCGTATGCGCGCGTTGTGCGCTCGCGAGGTGCCGAGACGCGTCCTCTCAGATCTCTCGCCGCGCACGCGGCCGGTAGGCGAAGGCTCGCCGCCCCATATTCCGTGACGTCGGCTCCCTAATAGTAAAGGATAGTCATGCATATCCTTCTCCTCTAAATTGAACCAGAGACGCATTGAGGCCGCGCCGAGCTCCGCTTGACCGCGTTGAAGTCGGAAGGCGGCAGTTTCATCGCCGCAATTCGCTCTGAATTGCTGCGGTCGGAGACGTTCAGCGGCGCTTGACCACTTGACTGGCGCGCGCGAATTTTTCGCAGCGCAATTCGGTTCAGAGATCGCAGACGGCCAATTCAGCGCCAATTCAACGCGCGCCAGCAGTTTCCGCACCGCCAGCAGCGGACCGAAGCTGAGCGCGGCAGAAGGGAAATCAGGCTTTCCGTAATCCACCCAAGTCGCCGGCCGGTCGCAGGGGCTGCTGGCGGCAGCGATGCAGTCCGCGCTTCAGTGGATTTGCGGCTGCATCGCATCGATGGGCATGCCGCGACCGAAGCCGGAAGTGTCGACGGCAGCGTTCGAGTTTGCTCGGCGTCACACAAGAGCTGGATGATTGTGCTGCTCCGCCAGTCCTGTCCGTCCCCAGTGCTGGGCGGAGCGACTAAAGCCGAGACAATCCTCGCCCGAGTGACTCTATCGCCTCCAACCTGAAACCGATCGAGTGACACACGACTCGATTACGCTTCGCCTTATCTGGGACACGCGCATTCCAGCAACGCAAGCGCAACTCGTCTGACTCTTGGCGTTATTACCATGTCTTGTGCTTCGTGCATCCAGTACTCCAGTAGTCGAGTTCGCGGCAAGAAGGCCAAGGCTCCGAGCGCCTTCGCGCCGACGCCGTTTGCCCGCCTGCCCGATGCGCAAGTCCGCGGCGTCCGATGCGTCCCGCGGCCTGGCGGACTCGCCCAGCCGCGGCGCGGACGACTACTTCGAGCTGGAGGAGGGAACCAGCGGGCTCCGCGGCACGGCGAGCTCGGCCGGTGCAGCTGCATCCGCGAGCTCGGCCGGCGCGACCGTGTCCGCGAGCGGCAACAACAGCGAGGCTAGCACGTTCCTGAGCCTGGGCTCACCGCCCGCGACCTCGCTGAGCGGCGGCGGGAGCAGCCGCGTGGCGCAGTACTTCCACCGCAACCAGACGGTCGAGGTGCTGCCGCGCCAGCCCGCGGCCGACAGCGCGAGCTTCCTGTCGGAGCGCCCGAGCTCGGAGCTCTTCCGCACGCTCACGTCCTCGCAGCTGCTCAACTTCCGCCAGCGCCTGCTCGACGAGGACAACGACCGCGTCTACACGCGCGCGGACTTTGCGCGCGGCGCCAGCGCCGCCGGTGCTGCCAATGCCGGCGCCAATGCCACCGCCACCGCCGGCGGCGGCCTCCCGCGCGCCTCGAGTTGGCGCCTCTTCTACCGTAACCTGCCGCGGACGCTGCGCTTCCGGCAGAACACGCGCTCGACCACGCGGTACATCGATCCAGCAAACGCGGCGTCGCTACGCTCGCGCCTGCGCGCACGCAAGCAGGAGGAGGCCGCGCGCGCAGACTTCGCGGATACCATGTCTCCCGTGCCGTCCGGCCGCGCGCTCACGGACTTCGAGCGCGAGATGCTACTGCGCGCTCCGACCGCCGCCGGCGCCGGCGCTGGTACCACCCAGGCGCAGGGCTCGGACCCGGTCGCAAGCGCCTTGGGCACCAGGAAGCTCACATCCAAGGCTAGCTCCCACGGGATGCTGGGTCCCCATCGCACCGACAGCGTCTTCTCCATCGAGTCGAACAATATGGGCGACCGCAAGCGGTACAAGATCGTCAAGATCAACGACGGCGGGAACTTTGCCGTTCGTCCGAGCGTCGATCCGATGAACGCGCGGCCCAACGTGCCCGCGGCCGGCGACGGCGCCGAAGACGAGCAGGAGGAGTTCTTCGTCTCGAACGAGGTGACCACGTCCCAGTACACGTGGTGGAGCTTCGTGCCCGTGTTCCTGTACCTGACGTTCCAGAAGACGGCCAACCTGTACTTCCTGCTCATCGCCATCTTCCAGATGATCCCAGCCGTGTCGCCGACGGACGGCGTGCCGCTGCAGTTCATCCCTCTGGCCATCGTGACGTTCATCGACGCCGCCTTCGCCGGCTACGAGGACTACAAGCGCCACGTCGCCGACGACCTCGCCAACTCGGCCGTCACGCGCGTGTTCAACCGGCAGCTGCGGGAGTTCGAGGAGGTCGAGTGGCGGGAGGTCAAGGTCGGCGACTTCGTCAAGATCAAGAACCATGAGATGCTGCCGGCCGACGTGCTCGTGCTGTCGGTGATCCCCGCCGAGGGTGCGCGCACGGGCGGCAACACGGGCGTCTGCTACGTCGAGACCAAGAATCTGGACGGCGAGACGAACCTCAAAGTGCGCGAGGCGCCGCCGGCGACACTCAACATGTTCGCGAGTGAGGAGGAGGCCGGCGACATCGTGCAGGGCTTCGTCGAGAGCGAGCAGCCCAACGGCGACATCAACACGTACTCGGGCACGCTGTTCCTCGAGGAGGCGCCGGGACCGGTACCCCTCTCGCTCAAGAACATGCTGCTGCGCGGCAGCAAGCTGCGCAACACGAGCTTCGTCTACGGACTCGTGATCAACACAGGCGTGGACACGAAGATCATGATGAGTTCGGGCGACGAGTTCCCCGTCAAGATCTCGTCGATCGACGAGATGACGAACCGGCAAGTCATTTTCGTCGTGGTCCTGCTCTGCCTCATGTCGCTCATCGGCGCGCTCGCGGACCACTTCTGGATGCAGAGCATCAAGTTCCCGAGTCACTACGACATCTCGGGGCTCAACACGGGCTTCATCACGACGTTCGTCTACTTCTTCGCGACGCTGGCGTCCATGGTTCCCATCACGCTGTACGTGTCCATCACGCTCGTCAAGGCGCTGCAGGGCTACTTCATGGAGAAGGACCTCGACATGTACGACGTCGAGACGGACACGCCTATGAGCGTGCGCAACATGCAGCTGAACGAGCAGCTCGGGCAGATCTCGCACATCTTCTCGGACAAGACGGGCACGCTGACGTGCAACAAGATGGAGTTCCGGAAGTGCAGCATCAACGGCGTGAGCTACGGCAAGGGCACGACCGCCATCGGACTGGCCGCGCGGATGCGCAGCGACTTCAAAGGCGACCCGCTCGCCGATGATGACGACGACGCGGGCGAGGGCGAGAGCGAGGCGGACGCACACGCGTCTGTCGCGAACGTCAACTTCAAGGACAAGGCATTGTGGCGAGATCTCGCGGCCCGCGATGGCGAGCAGAGCAGGCGGATCGAGGAGTTCTTCACGCACTTGGCGCTGTGTCACGGCGTGCTCATCGAGCGCCCCGAGAGCGAGCAGGACGATGAGGAGGGCAAGCCGGCGGGTAAGAGCGACGTGCAGTACTCGGCCTCGTCTCCGGACGAGCAGGCGCTGGTCAGCGGCGCCAAGTTCTTCGGCTTCGAGTTCATGGACCGCGAGCCGGGCTCGTTGTCCATCAAGACTCCGCGCGGTGTCGTGGAACAGTACGACGTACTCGAGGTGTTCGAGTTTGACTCGACGCGCAAGCGCATGTCGGTGGTGGTCCAGCGGCGCAAGCGCGACGACGAGCTCATGGTGATGGAGGACGGCGAGGACAGCGAGGTGCTCGTGCTGACCAAGGGTGCCGACAGCATGCTCTTCCCTCGTCTCTCGCTCTCGTCGGCCAACAACGAGCGCATCCGCGGGGATACGGAGACGCACCTCGAGGCATTTGCGCGCGACGGGCTCCGGACGCTCGTGATCTGCGCCAAGAAGCTACCGGCGACCGAGTGGGAGGGATTCCACGCGCGCTACCGCTCCGTATGCGCGGACCTGCAGCAGGTGGAGGCCAAGGCGCGCGGCGAGCGCAACCTGATCGATTCGCTGCAGGACGAGATGGAGACGGACCTGGAGCTCCTGGGCACGACCGCGATCGAGGATCGGCTGCAAGACGGCGTGCCTGAGACGATGGAGCAATTGGGGAAGGCGGGTATCTGCATCTGGGTGCTCACGGGCGACATGGAGGAGACGGCCATCAACATCGGCTACGCGTGCCGCCTGCTCAACAACGACATGCGCCGGCACGTGGTGAACGCGACCAAGTACCGGACCAAGGGTGCTGTCCTCCGTCACCTCGACAAGGTCTTCCACTCGATCCACGAGAGCCTGGTGGCCGCGTCGGGCAGCAGTGGCCGCAGCAGCAGCAGCAACAGCGCGACGGCCACGGCTGCGCAGTCGGTCGTGTCGCCGCCGTCGCTCCAGGAGGAGCACGCGCTCGTGATCGACGGCGCGTCGCTCAACTTGATCCTGGAAGACCCGCTGTACAACCTGCACCTGCTGCGCGTGGCACTGCTGTGCAAGGCCGTGGTGGCATGCCGCGTGTCGCCGCAGCAAAAGGCGCAGCTCGTGGAGCTCGTCAAGCTGAACGTGCCCGAGTCGCACACGCTGTCGATCGGCGACGGCGCGAACGACGTGCCCATGATCCAGTCGGCGCACATCGGCGTGGGCATCAGCGGCCAGGAGGGCATGCAGGCCGTCAACAGCTCGGACTACGCGCTCGCGCAGTTCCGGTTCCTCGCCACGCTCGTGCTCGTGCACGGACGCTGGAACTACAACCGCGTGACGGCGCTCGTCGTGTACACGTTCTACAAGAACATCGTGTACAACGTGGCCATGTACTGGTACATGCTCTGGCCCACGGCCTGGTCCGGCACCATGAGCTACACGGCGCTCATCCAGCAGGGCTACAACCTGCTCTTCACCTCGCTGCCCATCATTGCGTACTCGGCCTACGACAAGGACGTGCCCAAGCGCGTGGTGCTGCAGTTCCCGGCGCTCTACCACGCCGGCACGCGCGCGCGCAGCGTCTTCTCGTACCTCATGTTCTGGAAGTGGATCGCGCTCGGCGTCATTGACTCGGTCGGCGTCTTCTACGCGACGCTCGCGGTCGCCTGGAACGTCATGCGCCTCGGCGCGTCGCTCGAGTACACGGTGCTCGAGTCGGTCGGCTGGACCGTGCTCTGCATGGTCGTCAACGCACGTTTCTGCCTCATGGTCAACTCGTGGGACGCACTCGAGCTCGGCGCCATGGCCATCATGATCGTGCTGCTCTACCTCGTACAATTCGCGGTCGACGAGATCTCCATGCTCGACGCCTACGCGACGTATACGTTCCCCTGGGTCTTCGCGCGCGCGCAGTTCTGGCTCGGCCAGCTCTTCGCCATCGTCGCGGTCCTGAGCAAGGACTTTTTGCTCGACGGCGTCACCAAGCGCTTCTTCCCGACGTACCTGGACCTGGTCAAGGAGGCGACTTCGCCGCGCGGCTCGCCCTCGGTCTCGCCGGACGAGCTCGCCGAGTACAAGCCGCCGCAGAACCAGTTCCTGGGTCCAGACCTGGCCGGACTGATCGACTACCAGGACCGCCGCGTGCGCGAGCAGGCGCCAACCACGCGGCGCTCGTCCACGGGCACGGGAAGCGGCCGCCGCGCGTCGCAGCAGTACCACGGCTTTGCATTCGACAAGCCCGCGCACGTGGTCAATTGGATCCTGCAGCGCAACGGCCTCGCCTCGCGGCGCAACTCGATCAACGCCGAGGTGCGGCAGCTCATCCTGCACTCGGACGACCCGGTGATCTTCGAGAACCAGCGGTACCAGCCCTTCTGCGGCTTCGGCAGCACCTACCCGGGCTACCTGCTGCCGACGGACCGCATGCGCTGGAGCGACCGGTCGGGCAAGCTCAGCGCCATGGTCATCCCGCTCGCCGGACTCGAGGTCAACCTTGACGTGCCAGGCTGCGACGCCGACGGCTGGGTGTACGAGAACGACTTCAAGCTGTTCCCGTCGACGCCGCCGGTGGATGAGGCGGACGAGGAGGACGAGGGCGAGGGTGAGAAGGAGGAGGACGGCGCCGACCTGACGGCGTCCGGCCGACTCTCGAGGAAGGAGGAGAAGCGCAAGGAGAAGGAGCGTCGCCGGAGAGAGAAGGAGAAGAAACGCCGCGCCAAGAACAGCCGCAAGAAGCTGCGCGGCCACCACGGACTCGTGCGCCGCCGCGAGTGGCGCCTCACGGACGAGTTCCGCGAGACGCTGGCCGAGCGCGAGCGCGAGCGCGAGCGCGAGTCAGCCATGAGCGCCGACTCGTCCTCGGGCTTCGTCGACGAGAACGGCACGCCGGTCGGCACCGCCTCCTCGCTCGGCGAGTGAATAGACTTACCACAAGCGCGCGCCGGCGCGCCAAGGATGTACGCACGAATGTATATACATGCACAGGCCGATGCAATGCGGCACGCAGTTTTCGCCCTCATGCGTTGTCGGGAGGCACGCTTGACTCGGTTGAGCTACTGCAATGAGTTCGTCAGCGTGTCAACTGTCCATTCGGGTCAGACTCAAGTGGAGTCACGCGGAATGGTTCCAAGAGCCAATGTGCCGCTAAGTCAATACATGATCATTGTCTAGATTTGGCACGAGCGGAGGAGAGAAAGCAACGAGGCACACGCATGCTCGGCGCGACGGCCGGCGGGCTCTAGGCGCTGGCGGGGGCGACAAACTGGCGGAACTCGCTCGCGTCTGCGAGCGCAGGGCGATCGGCGATCGAGTTGAGCAGCGCGGCGAGCTGCACCTCTCGCGCCTGGATGAGCTCCGCGTTGTGGCGACCCTTGAGCACCGAGCGCACGCCCGAGTCGGGCAGCGCCGGCAGCGTCGCGCCGCCCTCGAGCTTCGCGAGCGCCTGGTGCAATGCCTTGAACTCGCGGAAGCGCTTCTGCACGGCCGCGCCGTCCGTCTCCTCGGTCAGCGCGATCGTGTAGTAGACGACACCCGACTCGAAGATCGAGTGGCCGGTGATGGCGAACCGGTCGGCCGACTTGCCAGTCGGCGCTGCGTCCGGCTCGGCCGCTTGTGTCGACTTGGGGACCTCAGATCCCTCCGCGGACTTCTTCTCCGCCGGTGCGCTCGCCGCGGCGTTAGAGGCTGGCGCTGGGACGGAAGCCGGCGCGTCAGCGACTGGCGGCGCCGCCGGCGCGTCGACTGGCGTGGACTGGCGGCAGCCCATGAGTGTAGAGATGCAGGACTCTGCTTGTTGCGGCGGGCTCGCGATTCAGGAATGAGCCGACCAAGGAGACGAGAGCGCGATGTTCGAAGGTGGGAAGGCGACACAGCGAAGGTGGGAGAAGCATGCGGTCGGTCGGGAGAGGACGGCGCCTGGCAGATGGATGCAGAGAGAGAGAGAGAGAGAGCGCTCGTTTGTCGCTTGTTGAGAGAGATTGACGGGCCGCAGAAACTGGCTGCGTTTCCGCTCATATTGCCACCTCTTCCGTGCCATGTGCCCAAGGCGAGGACGTCGCATGGCGCGGAAGAGGCAGCGGAAGGCTTCCCGTTGCGATAATGGCGTCGCTCGTCCTCCAAGAGCTTGGAAACAGGCGGCATTGCGCGCGCCACCTGGGGACACGCGAGCGCTTCGAGCTAGCGTGTCGACTCCATAAGTCGTCGTACCGCAATATGGCGTCTAGAGGGTGTGTGCGCTGACTAACAGGCAGCAGGCGATATACACACGTCGCAGCTCGTGCTCATCTGCGCTCGGTGGCTGCGCCACTCGGCCCTCCCATCCTCTCGAGGGAGGGGAGCCTCGCGCCGCGCGATGGGCACAGTCACTGGAGCGAGTCGCCTTGCCACTGCGCCGCCGGGGGCGGTGGATGGTTACGACGCGCCGCGGGTGTTTGCGCGCCCACTCACCTCGGTGGCGGCCCCCGTCGAGCGAGTTCGTCGTCCTGGCGATGGTGAAACCGTTGCAGCGACCGAGGGGCAGGCTGCGCACGCGGTTGAATTTGGATGGCAGGTGCCAACTCGGCACCTCCCCCCTTCGATCCGAATGCACGGGCTCATTCAAGCGCGGGAGCGGCTTTGTCTTTGCTCGACGCTGCAGTCATCAGCCGCTTCCGGTCTATTGTCGGCAAGTGCTCTACGCAGCCGCGATTCGAAGCAGTCCAAGCCTCCTCGCCCGACAGAACACCCACATTGCTGGACGAGTGCAGGATAGCGGATCCGGTCGGAGCTCGGCAGGGCAGACAGACAGACGGACGACGCCCACAGTGCACGGACTGGCGATCGACAGTCAGCAGTGACCTCGACGCGCTGGCCACTGCAGCTGCTAGCCGACACCACGTGCACAGTGTGTACGTATGCATCGCATCCTACGTTGGCGCGCACACTCGCTCGCTCGCTCGCTCACTCGCTCAACGTCTGGGCGAAGCGGCCGTCCCGCCCAGCCACTCTCGAGTGAGGGGATGAAGGAATAACTCGAGAGGGAAACGCAATCTGTCGCGGCGTGGGAAGTCGCGAGCGTGAAGAAGGCTGTCGGCAAGACAACCTGGCTCTGATGGGTGAAGAACGCGTGGGACGAAGAATATCCGGCGCGCCGAGCCGCACATCCAGCCGCCTTCTAGGAGACGCCTAGCGGATTGCCATACCGCACGCACATTGCCGCGTCCGGGGCAGTCGCTCGCTTGGCGCGCTCTCCACGGACGACTGGCAAAGGCGTTTGGCGCTTGGCGAGGGCGAGAACCGTCGCCAAGTCGCCGTCGACACCCGCCGCCCGTGATGGCATGATGACATAGTGCTGTCCTACATCACTCGCTCAGCTTGAAGTCAAATGCATGATACGCAAGGGAGATTTGCACATGAGAGGGGGAGTTTGGTGGCTGGCACACGGCGCTTCGTCCAATTTGAATAGTCGGAGGCTACTGATTTGAAATACTCTCGAAACACAGGACCAAGTGTAGATGTCTCATTACCGCTTCAGATTCGCGTGAAGATGTAACTTCTTCCAGTACAAGGAGGACGTGACACGCACGCGCACCCGAGACTGATGTGGGAACCGCCCACCACGACCAGTGCCGTTGCGTTTCACTGCCTTTCCCTGTTGTTTTATGCTGCATGATTTAGTCGCCTGCCTCCCAGCCCCGCGCGCGAAGCCCTTTCTCGGCCGGCGGACGCCGACCGCCAAACCCTCTTTGCTCGAAAGTCTAGGTGCACAATGTGCCCGCTGCGGCTGGGCGTCCAACATCCTAAAGGAACTGCTCGGCATCTTGTTTTGCTGGAGGGCAGACTGTAAAAATGAGGCAGTCGGCCACTTTTGAGCCGAGCCGGCAGGCGTGGTTGAACTATCTCATTGGGAGATGGGCACTTGACTCGAAAAGTGAGGCCGCTCTCAGAAGTTCAATGACGCGAAGTGCATAGCGCCGGCGCCGCGCTTTAATTCCGCTTTCGGGCCGCAGAAAAGTGCCGTAAAGGCACCAATTGCGCTCCCGGCGATGGCCACAAGGTCGCAAGGCAAGGGGCAGCAGCTCCCCACTCTCCTGCATGACTTCTCGCCGGTGCAAGTCGCTCCTCCGCCTCCCTCCCGAGCGACAGCGACGTCAGAGGGGTCAAACCCAAGAAGCCTCACTTCGTCTTTCGCCGCCAAGCGCACACCCGCCGTCGCCGAGTTCCTCGCCAAGTCCAGTCCAGTCGAGTCCAGTAGGAGAGCCGCGGCCATGGCGAGCACGCCGACCGAGCAGTACGTGGCCTTGTCGCCGTCGCCCGAGGCGCAGGCGGCCGCCGAGAGCAAGATGAGTGCGGGCGAGTACCTGTCGTCGCGCGTGACGACGCTCAAGCCGCCGATGGAGAAGGTGCCGAACCCGTTCAAGGCGCTGGGGCTGCTCAACAAGATGCAGTGGCTGCACTTCTCGGTCGGGTTCATTGCCTGGGCATGGGACGCGTTCGACTTCTTCACTGTCTCGCTCACGGTTTCGGAGCTGGCCGAGGAGTTCGACCGGTCGACGACCGACATCACGTGGGGCATCACGCTCGTGCTCATGTTCCGCTCGGTCGGGTCCATCCTGTTCGGCATCGCGGCCGACCGGTACGGCCGCAAGTGGCCCTTCGTGGTCAACAACGTGCTCTTCATCGTGCTCGAGCTCGCCACGGGCTTCTGCAACACGTACGGGCAGTTCCTGGCCGTGCGTGCGCTCTTTGGCATCGCCATGGGCGGGCTCTACGGCAACGCGGCCGCCACGGCGCTCGAGGACTGTCCGCCGGCCGCGCGCGGCATCATCTCGGGCATCCTGCAGCAGGGCTACGCCTTCGGTTACCTGCTTGCTGTCGTGTTCGCGCGCGCGCTTGTGGGCACGACGAGCCACGGCTGGCGGCCGCTCTTCTGGTTCGGCGCCTGCCCGCCGGTGCTCATCATCATCTTCCGGCTGTGTCTGCCCGAGACGGAGGTGTACCAGGAGCGCGAGAAGGTGCGCGCGGCCACGAGCAACGCGAGCGCGACCTTCGTCGCCGAGGGCAAGATCGCGCTCAAGCGCCACTGGATGCTGCTCATCTACATGGTGCTGCTCATGGCGGGCTTCAACTTCATGTCGCACGGCTCGCAGGACCTGTATCCGACGATGCTCAAGAACCAGTTCGAGTTCAACGCCGACCAGGTGACCGTCACGCAGGTCGTGGCCAACCTCGGCGCCATGGTGGGCGGCACGCTCGTCGGGTACTACTCGCAGACCTTCGGCCGCCGCTTCTCCATCATCTGTGTCGCCATCGTCGGCGGCGCGCTGCTCTACCCGTACTCGTTCGTCTCGGACGAGACCGTCATGATCGCCGCCTTCTTCGAGCAGTTCTGCGTCCAGGGTGCCTGGGGTGTCATCCCCATCCATCTCATGGAGCTCTCGCCGCCCTCCTACAGCACCTTCATCGTCGGAACCTCGTACCAGCTTGGCAACCTCATCTCGTCGGCCTCGTCCACGATCGAGGCGCGCCTGGGCGAGAACTTCCCGCTAGAGCCCACGGCGTCGGGCACCAAGCGCTACGAGTACGGGAAGGTCATCTGCATCTTCATGGCCGTCGTCTACGCCTACGTCATCCTCCTCACCTTCCTCGGACCCGAGTACCGCGGCAAGGAGTTCGACGTGGCGCACGACCAGGACCTCGAGGAGGCCGCGCACGTCAAGCCGGAGGATCTCGACCGCATCCTGCACGGCGACGCTAACAGCACGAGCGAGAAGGCCTCCAAGGGTGCCCACGTCTAGTCTCCGCCCGACGAGAGAGAGAGAGAGAAAGAGAGTGAGAGAGAGAGAGGTGGATGGAGTAGTGATTGATACATACAAGCAGGATGTGTTGTTCGTTGAGGAACTGGATGGAGGCATTGGCGACCGCGGATTATCGACCACCGACCACTCTTCTCATTGCTCGCTCTCGTGTCGATCAACCAGCCAACCGACCAACCGATGAAAGCAAGCACAGCGTCATCCATCCACCCATCCGCAACAACAGCCGAACAACTCGAGAAGCGAAGGGTATCAAGGGAAAGAAGATAGACTGCAATTTCGCTACATCACCATGGTGTCGACAAGCAAGAAGCGCGCGCCGGAGGACGCAGACTGGAGACGCGCGCGCCTCACAGCTCGAACTTGGAATGCAGCTTGAGCAGCGTGCGCAGCTCGTAGTGCGCGACGCTGGCGCTCGGACGGTCGCTCGCGTTGTAGCTGAGGCAGCGCAGCGCGAGCTCGCGCACATCGTCGGGGCAGTCGGCGCCGAGGCTCGGCGTCTCCTCGCTCGTGACCTTGAGCACGATGAGCGCGTTCGTGACGCCGTCGAAGGGTTTGAGCAGCGTCGAGAGCTCGGTGAGGATGACGCCGAACGAATAAATGTCGGCCTTCTCGGTGTAACGCTCGCCGCGCAGCACCTCAGGCGCGATCCAGGCCATGGTGCCGATGCCAGCCGTCATGGTGGCGTCCACCTGCCACTCGCGCGAGATGCCAAAGTCTGTGAGCTTGGCCTCGAAGCTGTCGCTCAGCAGCACGTTCTTGGACTTGAGGTCGCGGTGGATGATGGGCGACGGAAACGAGTGCAGGTAAATCATACCCTCGAGGATGTCGAGTGCGATGCTCGCGCGCGCCGGCAGCGCCGACGAGCTGTTGTACCAGTCGAACTCGTCCGGGTGCGCGCTCTGGCGTTTGAACTGGCGCTTCAGCAGCGCGTCCAGGTCGCCATTCGGCATGTACTCGATGAGAACAGCCATGTCCGAGAGCATGCTCCACGTGACGCCGATGAAGCGCACGACCTTGGCGTGCGACAACGTCGAGAGCAGCTTGATCTCCTCGATGAAGGCGCCGAGGCACCGGTCGTCCGTCGCCTTGTCCGGCAGCATCTTCTTGACGACCACCGTCTGCTCCTGGTACGTCGCCAGGTACACAATGCCGAAGCCGCCCTTGGCGATCGCGCGGTCCAGCGCCACCTCGCTCGCGGGGATGCGGTACTTGACGAGCGCCGACTCGACCGCCGTGCCGCCCATGACGGTCACCTTGCCGCCGCTGAAAATCGTGTTGAACGCGTACGAGTTGCTCGCGCCGTCGTCCTCTTCGCGGTCGCTGTCGTTCGTGTGCCCCGTGCCGTCTAGCCCGTGCTTCGCTGCCGTGCTCTGATTGGCGAAGAACAGCGCAGAGTCGCCACTCCCGAACGCGTGCGCCTTGTTCTGCTTGTTCTGATACACGCGGTAGCCAACGGCAGCGAGCACGACGGCGAGCACGACAGCGATAACCACCACGACGATGACGACAGTCGACGACCCGCTCGAGGACACCGTCTCCGATGCCGTCGTCGACTGCGACGCGTCCGAGCCGGACGATGACGACGCCAACGAGCCATACGTCTCTTCGAACAGGTCGTCCGAGATGACACAGACGCTGATCCCCTGGATCTCCACGAGCTCCGCGCTGGACGTCGCGCAGCTCGACTGATCCACGCTCGCGCTGAACGTCGTCAGGTCCGTGAATGTTGAGTAATCTGAGCGTGAGATCTCAAACGTCGTGATGGTCTCCGAGCCCAGGTCCAGGTTCTCGAGCGACCATGGGAACGAGACGCCTTGCACCGATGTGATGCCGTTGCCCGAAAAGTTGAGCGTCGTCGCACCAGTCGGGAAGGTCAGGTTGTATAACTCCGTCACCGCGTTGTCCATGAAGTTGCTGCATCACGGCCGTGGCACAGGTCGCACACACACGCACTTAGCATCAATATCGCCATAGATGACCGACCATTCCATGATCATGGAGACTCACAGCTGGGCGAGGTTGGAGGGGAGGTCGGCTGGCACCGAAGTGATCTGGTTCTCGCTCACGTCGCTGCATTGGCGGCGAGGGGTACGGTCACAGCGTTAGGAGAGCGCATCCGGCCACTGAATACGCGAGCGACAGACGAGCGTACAGATTGGTGAGGCTACTGGGCAGCGTCACGCCTTCGAGCGACGAGAGCTCGCAGTTCTGCAGGTTCCTGCGATCGGCAACACGTCCGGTCAGCGGCGAACGATCACGGTGGGGGCGACGAGAGGTGCAAAACCCGTACAGGAGCTTGATCGAGTCCGGGAAGGAGGCACCCATGACGGTCGAGAGCGGCAGGTCGTGGATGTAGAGCAGCGTGAGCGAGGACGGGAAGTCGACGCCCGCGAGGGACTGGAAGAGGTTCCCGCCCAGCCAGAGCTGCTCGAGCGAGCTAGGCAGGCTCATGCCGTCGAACGTCTCAATGTAGTTCCAGCTCAAGCCACTGGTGCCACGCAGTAGTACGTCGGTGGCAAGTCAGGAGTCGAGCGAGGGAGTGAGCGGCGCGACCAGCGGCCGAGACGTACAGATAGGTGAGCGAAGAGGGCACGACGACGTCCTCGAAGGACGTGATGGCGTTGGACGTGAGCGACCTGCGGACGCCAGTCGACACACACACGCACACAGATAGGCGGATAAAGGCGTTAGCGTGCGCTCTTTCTTGATGGCGGGGTGTGGCAGTCGCGTCCCAAGGTGCGCGCACGCACAGCTCCGTGAGTGACGTGTCGTCCTTCAAATTGAGCGTCGTGATGTTGTTCGTGTCGAGTATCCTGCTCATTGCGCGCATCGTGTCGGTGCGTTAGTTCTCTCCACACAAGCGCGCGCGGGTGGCTTCCCGTCACGGACGGCGAGAAAGAGAGAGAGAGCCGTGTGGCCATATACGTACAGCGACTTGATGTCGGGAATACTGTCAACCTGCGCGATCTGGAGCTCCGTGGCAGTGAGCTTGCCCTTGCTGTCCACGTTCAGGACACTCGCGTCGCAGTCGGCGTTGTACACGATGGCCTGCGAGTCGTTCTTTCCCTTGACGAGCGTCACGAGCCCGTCAAAATCGCACGAGGTCGAGGTCGAGGTCGAGGCCGAGGCCGCAACGGACACGACGCCGAGCGCCGCCGCTAGCAGAGGAAGTCGGCGCCGCAGCATCGTCGCGTGGCGCGCGCGCGGCCGCGGGGGGAGGCGAGGAGTCCTGGGGCCGCGCGGGACGTCGCGGGCACGGAGGTCGGGCGGCCGGAACCGAACCGTGGGGAGTGACGGAGCGGCGGGCGGCGGCGCTGATACGCTCGCGATGATCCGCGGGGAGCGAGCGCCGGCCGCGATGGAGTCAGTCGGACCGATGGGTTACGCGGAGTAACCGTAACCCTTGGAGGGAGATGGAGGCGAGGCGGGAGGGGCGGACGGCGCGACTGGAGCAGCTCTATTCACAAGATTTCGCGTTGTATGTGCTTCTAGACGATGTTTGCAATACTTCCAAACAAAACTAGAGATTAGTTAGAAGCAAGCATTGTGTTGGAGAAGAGCTGGCAATCCTGTTTCAATCGGCCCAGGATTGGTCAAAATGATCGAGTGAGAAAGCCGGACCAGAATGAGGCACGTCATGCACACGGACAGTGGTGCAAATCCTGTGCTGACCCCAGACCAGAGGTAGTCTCCCATTCAGATGCTTCCTCCAAATCAATAACCTTGTTTGGTGCGAATTCGAGAAATTGCTCATCATACAACAAGCAACTAACATATGACGCAAGAATCCATCTCCTCAACAAACTGCATGCCACATAGAAGCGATAAATGCTACGACCGACGGCAAGCTGTAGAGACGCCAAGGTCCACTTAACTGCCCTATGCAATTGGATATCGAACATTTGCGTGGCCCACACGAGTCGTCACGCGGCCGCTTTCGATCGCCGGACGCCTGTCGCGGGGACGCCACGGCAGCGCGAGTCGTCATGGCCCGTCGAGCGCGCGTACGAGCTCGCCCGTGCCGCGTGGCCGCGGCGGGCAAGGAATTGGGCGACGCAGCAGTCCTCCCGGCCGCCCCAGGTCGTCGGATGCGGCAGCGGCGGTGGCAGAGGCCCGGTAGCAACTGTACTGGCATCGACGCCTTGATAACCCATCCCACAAAGGCGTACCCACTTCAACGTGGCCATCCGCTCGACTTGGTCGCAGCGGCTGATTGATCCTACAGCAGCGAATCCTCCAGCGACTGCGAGAGGTCGCTGTCGCTCTCGTCCTCGTCACCCTCGTCGCTTTCACCCTCGCCACAACTGATCGACGCGTCGTCGCCATCGCCCTCCTCTTTGTCCGCGTATCCTCCGTCGCATACGCGATCGCAATCGTCTGCCACATCCACGTCCTCGCCACTTCCACGGCCCTCCGACGCGCCTCCATCGCACGCACCAGCGTCGCTACCACCGTCCGTGCCATCCACTGCTTGTGGCGAGTGGACCGGCGCCACCGACGCCTCTCCAGCCACTGGAGCAGTCGAAGACGGCAGCGCTCCACCCTTCGTCTGCCGCCGGAGCGCAGCGCGGGAGAGCTTGGCGCCGCGCACCTGGAAGTCGGCGCCAAAAGACGATACAGGCTGACCGACCAGCTCGCCTCGGTGGATGCGCGTCCAGCAGCCCGTGTCTGGCTCGGCGCCGGCGGCGCTCGTCAACCCCTTCCTCCTGCTCTCCTCGAACTCACGCAGGTCGACGATGACCTTGACGATGCCCGCAAGGCCCTCCGTCACGTATCTCTCGGCTGTGGGAGTGCTGTAGTCGCACGCGGGC
Source organism: Phytopythium kandeliae (assembly GCA_023338135.1). Taxonomy (NCBI): domain Eukaryota; phylum Oomycota; class Peronosporomycetes; order Pythiales; family Pythiaceae; genus Phytopythium; species Phytopythium kandeliae. The sequence continues at coordinate 10,382 of JAADYC010000213.1, read as the reverse complement.
GACGAGTTGACCTCGATGAGCCACGGTGAGAGGCTGTCGTCGACCATGAAGTCGTAGCCGAAGAGCTCACACGCGTTCCGCCGGTGCGCTACGCGGTCCTGCACGCACTGCAGTGCCTGCACGATCATGGCGCGCATGGCCGGCCGCAGTCGCGCGTCCCAGACGTCCGGCATCCCCAGCTTGCGCGCAAGGTACGCGCGGAAGTCGTCCGAGTGCCACATGTTGCCCTGCACGAGCATATCGCCGTCGTCCGTGCCGTACACCTCGTGGAACTTGTCGCTGTGCTTCTGGATCGAGTTGTTCGTCAGGTGCACGTACGGGTCCGACAGGTCCGCGGTCGAGTACTCCTCCGACGAGAAGCGCAGGTAGCAGTCGGCGTGCATCCAGACCGTGAGCGGGTCCCAACTCGTAACGAGCACCCACTGGCGGATGTCGAACTTGCGCCGGCACACGAGCAGCGGGTTCTCCATGTACTTCTGCGCCACCCACTGGCACTCCTTGTGGTTCTCCACGTCCGCGTACTCCAGCAGCGCGTCCAGGTCGTTGAACACGCGGATGCCGCGTCCACGCGACAGCCCGGCAGGCTTAACAATCCACACGTTCTGGCTCGGTGCCGGTGCCGGCTTGCGCGCGTCGAACAGCGCCTCCGACCCGCCGTTGAGGCCGAACTGCGGGCACAGCGTCGCCAGCGCGCGCGCCAGCCGCTCCGCCTCACGCTGCTGCTCGTCACTCACAGGCTCGACGCGGCAGACGAGCGCCGTGAGCCGGGTCTTCTCGCGGCGGAACGCCTCCGCCAGGCGCTTCTCCTGCCGGCGCTGCTGCTTCTTCTCGGCCGCCGTCAGCACCGTATCGACACTCGCGGCGGACGGACCCGCCGGTCCGCTCGCGCCATCGACCGCTGCACCGTCGCTGCCACTCGCTTTGTCGTCCGTCAACGCCTTGCGCGCGTACGTGAGCGACGCGCGCAGCTCACCCGGGCGGTCGACAGCGCACTTGGACAGCACTTCCCACTGCAGGTCGGTCACGAGCTCGCGCTGCTCGGGCAGCTCATCGTCGATGCTGTCCTCGAGTGGGTCGCCGCCTAGACCCGAGCACGCGAAGAGCGCCGAGGGCGGGAGCACGGCGCCGTCCTCGGCGATCGCGCACTCGGGCCGGCAGCTACGCACCTTCTTCCTCACGACCGCCAGCACCACGTCAAGCACGGCCTTGTTGGCCACTAGACCCGCCGCGTCCGCCTCGGCGTGCGCTTGTCGCCGGACGGCGCGCGCGACCAGCTGCTTCAGCAGTCCCTCGGCCACGCCGAAGCGGAAGTCCTGCACGAAGGCGTCCATGTCGCTCGGCTCGTTCAGGTCGAAGGCGCGCGGGAACATGCCGTCGCAGTCGAAGCTCTGGACGACGGCGGCGCGCCGGAGGCTGTGCAGCAGCCCGACCTTGGTCGTGATGGCCGTGTTCTGCGCGAAGTGGTTCACGAACTGGTGCTTCTCGAGCTTGCCGCCGCCCTTGAGCTCGTCGCTCTTGAGCGCCCACTTGAGGTCGAAGAAGGGCGACGTGCGGTCCGGGTTGCAGAACCACCCGCGCTTCTCCAGCTCCTCGCGGATCACCGGGTAGCACCCCGTGACGACGAACACCTTCTGGTCCGCGCGCACGCCGTGCCGCTTCTTCCACGCCGCCAAGTCGCGCGCCTCGGGCATCACCTGCGCGTCGCGCTCCTTCAGCCGGCTTAGCCGCGCCACCATGGCTTCCACGTCCACCTGCGGCGCGGAGGCGGCGGCGGCGGCGGCAGCCTCCTGCTCCAGCTGCAGCTGCCGCTCGCGTGCCTCCTGCTCCTGCTGGTGCCGCCGCGCGACCTCCTGCAGCGCGCGTGCTGCCTCCTGCTGCGTCTTGCGCTTCTTGCGCTCCTGCAGCACGCGCGCGTCCTCCTCCTCGCGCTGCTTCTGCCGCCGCTGCTCCGTCAGCTTGGCCAGGTACTCCTGCTGCTTGCGCCGCATCGCTTCCTGCTGCTCCTTCGCCGACCGCCGCTTCTGCTCCTCCGCGTCCTCGGCCTGTTCGACCTCGTCGTCCGCCTCGCCCGTCACCCTCGGTCGATTCTCCCTCGGGCTTCGGCTCTCGCTGGCCGCGGCGGCCGCGAACGCCTCGTCCTCCTTCCGATTTGCCTCCTCGATGGCGCTGAGGATCGCGCGCGTCGCCTTCTCCTGCCGCTTCCGCTCGCGCTCGCGCTCCAGCTCGGCCTCCTCCTCCTTCTCGCGTTTTTTGGCCTGCAACTCGCCCAGCAGCCGCTGCTGCTTCTTCAGCAGCTTCTTTTGTTGCCGTCGCGCGCGCTCCTTCCGCTCGCGCTCGCCGTCGCTATCCGCTCTGCCGCCCTCCTCACCGACTTGTGCCTCACCTGCGCTATCACCCTCCTCCGAGTGCGCCGGGGTCGGTTCATCGATCGCTTGTTGCCCCTGCTCCTGCTGCTCCTGCTCCTGCTGCTGCTGCTGCTGCCGCTGCTGCTGCTGTTTCTTGAGCGCCGCCTCCTGCAGGATCTTCAGTGTGGCCTTGTCATGCTGTTTCTTGCGGCGGCGCTCTCGCCGCTCCCGGTCCTCTCGCTCGCGGCGCTTCTTCTCCTCCAGTTCCTTGATGAAGTCGCGGTTCTTGGCATGGGCCGCTGCCTTGGGTCCCACCTCGCTCGCGTCCCCGTTGTTGCCTCCACCGCGGCGCTCGCTGCCGCTTGTCGCACTCCGCTGGCTCACGCGCGTCTTCTCTTCATCCCCGTCGTCTTGCGGCCCATGCCTGCTGTCTGGCCGGCGAGGAAGGCGTGCACTTCGCTCGTCCTCCTGGTTGGATCCCCCGCCGAACGGCACACCATCACACGCGGCAACCGCGCTCGCAGATGCCCCAACAGGTCGCAGTAGCGGCTTGACCAGCCGCGGAAACTTGAGGAGCGAGCTCGAGATCGGCGGCCGCGCGTCCGCCGCCGGCTTCTTGGGCACCGGGAGACCCGCGCCGAGCGGGGGGAGCGCCACCGTCTCCGCTGCTTTTGACCGCGCACCGGAAAGAGGTGGCAGCGTCAGCGCCGGCGACAACGGCGGCCGAGCGAGAGCGTCGTGAGGCATCCTCTCGGTCGCTGGCAAAGCGAACTGGGTAGCTTCCAGGCTGCGTCGCAGGCATGAGCGTCGCGGCCGATGTGGCTGCGCTGGCAGCTTGGACGGCCAGGCGTTTCATGCCGCGCGCTATTCGCGACGGGCCGCTGGAGCTTGTGCTTGGCCATTAGCGTCCGTTTCTCCTCGGCGAACACTTGCACTTGCCTCCCACGTTGGAGACGACGACGCTTGCCCATTCCTGCTGTGGCAAGTGTTAGAGCCAACGAGCCTCGCAATGCTCGCTCGCCGTCAGTAGCAGCAGCAGTCTTTCCGGTGGAATCCCAGCGATCTTTTGTTACCACACCGCTGAGCGTTTGGCCCGCGCGTTGCACATGAAGCGGCGGCAAACGCGAGGCGTCCATCGGCCGCTGCGTGACACCCGCGTTGCCTTCTCCGCCACACATCTATAGACAAGGCTGAGACTACAACGAGGCTCGCAGCTACTGTTGGCCGTATGCGTCGACGTGGACACCAGCAATGGCGCGACCAGACGGGTCGGCGCGGTTCTTGAAAGCCTCGTCCCACTCGATGGCGGCAGGCGTGCTGCACGCAATGCTTGGGCCGCCCGGCACCGTCAGCGCCGCGACTTCCTTCTCGAAATGCGTCTGGAAGATGCTGCGGTAGTAGTACGCCTCCTTGGTCTGCGGCGTGTTGTGCGGAAACAAACGCTCGGCGTACTTCATCTGGCGGTCCGTCACGATACTCTCGGCCAGGTCCTTGAGTGAGTCGATCCAGCCGTAGCCCACGCCGTCCGAGAACTGCTCCTTCTGGCGCCACAGGATCCGCTCCGGCAGGTACGGCTCCTCCTTGTCGTCGAACGCCTTGCGGATGATGTACTTCTCGAACTTCTTCGCCTTCGGGTCGATCATCTTCTCGCGCGTGTCGATGTTCATGGCCACCTCCAAGAAGTCTGCGTCCAGGAACGGCACACGCGCCTCGAGGCCCCAGGCGCTCGTCGACTTGTTGGCGCGTAGGCAGTCGTACTGGTGCAGGGCACGCAGCTTGTCGACCGTCTCGCGGTGGAACGCCATGGCGTTCGGCGCCTTGTGGAAGTACAGGTAGCCGCCAAAGACCTCGTCAGCGCCTTCGCCAGAGAGCACCATCTTGATGCCCATGGCCTTGATCTTGCGCGACATGAGGAACATGGGCGTCGAAGCGCGGATAGTCGTCACGTCGTATGTTTCGAGGTGCTTGATGACCTCCGAGACGGCATCCAGACCCTCCTGGATCGTGTACGTGTACGAGTGGTGGATTGTGCCCAGGAAATCGGCAACCTCCTTCGCGGCGACCAGGTCAGGCGAGTTCTCGAGACCGATCGTGAACGAGTGAATCTTGTTGATCCACTCACCGCCGCTGGCCACGAGCTTCTTCTTCTCGCGGACGGCGATCGACGCCACGAGCGACGAGTCGAGACCGCCAGACAGCAACACACCCCAGGGTACGTCCGACATCATGCGGCGCTTGACCGACGTCTCGAAGGCCTCGCGAAGCACTTTGAGGTCGAGCGGCGTCTTGCCAATATGGTCTGGCGCGTACCACGCGGGGTTGTACCACGGGCGGCACGACTCCGTGTCGCTCGTGAAGATCTGGCCGGGCGGGAACGCCTCGAAGCGCACGCAGCCGTGGTCCAGCGCCTTCATCTCCGAGGCGAACCAGACGCTACCGTCCGCGCCGTAGCCGTAGTACATGGGCGTGATGCCCATGTGGTCGCGCGCGGCCAGGAAAAAGTCCTTCTTGGCGTCGTACAGCACGAACGAGAACATGCCACGCAGCTTCTTGACAAACTCGACGCCATGCTCGAGGTAGAGCGGGATGATGATCTCGCAGTCCGACTTGGTCACGAACTTGTAGGGCGTCTTGAGCTCGGCCGCGAGTTGCTTGTAGTTGTAGATCTCGCCGTTGACCGCCAACGTCACGTTGCCCTCCGGGTCGTTGCTCACGAGCGGCTGCGCGCCAGACTCGGGGTCGATGATGGCCAGGCGCTCGTGCTCGATCGCGATGCCCTTGTCGCCGAACACGCGGATGCCGTTCCAGTCAGGTCCGCGGTGCTGGATCCTGCCGTCACACACGTCAGAACAAGCCCGTGCGCCTCAAAGCGCGGAGACCGCGGAGCGGACGCACTTCTTGCCGGAGTTGAGCGCAGCCTGGCGCAGCTCCGCCTCGGGCATCATGGACGCGAAGATGGCGACGATACCGCACATGGTGGAGACCTAGCGGGCGGGCGGCGAGGGCGAGCGGCAGGTCGGGGCGGCACGGAAGGTGCGGAAGTGAGCACCGAGGAATGGAAGGGATGATCTCCGCGCTTTGATGGGGTGGGAGGCAGAGTGATTGTCGTGGCAGCACAAGAAAATTCCGTGGCGGAAACGGAACGGCGGAAGCCCCTCGCTTTATCGACGCTAGTCCAGTAAATCGAGGTGTCCATCTCCTCCTCCGAATTGTTTCCGAAATCGGTTGTCCTTAGAGTCAGGGTCCAGTCGACAGCGGGCTGGTGGCTCACAGAGCGCTTGCGAAATAGCATTGGGCAAACCAGTGACGCAAGCGTGCAATCTCGCGGAATGACGCGGGATGCAGTAAAATGTCACTATTGCGGGGGAGCATCAGATTCGATACACTTGATCTTCGTAAGGAACGCCGAACGCCTTGCTTTGCCCAAGTCACTTGATTTGGACCACAGCTGGTGTCTTCCTCTCCCAAATGCCAAAACCTGGTCAGTTGCAGACCGCGCAACCGACCTTGAAGCGACGCCTCCAACTAAACGCGGCATGACGCCGCACGTGATCGTCTTCGGCGAGTTGAGCCCGCGCGCGCGCGCCAGGTACACGCGCTTTCTGCTCGACAACCGGGTGCAGGTGCGTGCGGCTCTCGTCCCTGTCTGTTCCTATCTCGTGAGCGCGCCCCTTGACGCTCGACTGCCGCGCTCGACGAACTCCTGCGTGCAGTTCCGCAAACGCGAGAGCGACGGCCGGTACTGCGCCAACGTCCGGCTGACGCTCCCGGAGCTCAGCGGCACTCCTATCGTCGACGATTCTGCTGCGGCTGAGCTGTTGGGAGAAGAGAAGGACGCAGCGGTGGCGCCGGCGGTCGCGACAGAAGACAAAAGCGAGAACGCCACACCAGCCATCCCAGCGCGTTTCCAGCGTCTCGCCAACCTTGTGGCACTTGTACGCCCCTCTCCGCAATGGTTTCCGGCCAAAACGCAACTGATTGTACGTACATGTGTTTCTACCTCTCTTTCCAGATCGGCGAGCGAAAAGTAAAAGCGGGCGGCGGTACGACGCAGCCGTATGTGAGGGAGACGCGGCTCATCCGCCTCCTCAATGAGATCTATGACGCTCGCGCCGACGAAAGCGCCGCGTATGGATCTACCAGCACCGACGGCTCAGTTGTCAGCAGTGTACGTGGTGTAGCGATCTCGCTAGGTGTCCGATGGAGCGTCTTTGCTAACGGACGAGTGCGCTGTCGCCCAGTTCGCTCGGTTCGTGCGCCACTGCTTGACCAACCGCTTCGGACTGAGGAAGATTGTCGACTTGCAGTGCTGGGAGCTGGTGGAAGGGCTCATCAGTCTCCATCACGTACGGCGCGCCGTGGCTGCCTCGGTGTCCGGACCGCTGCGCGCGTGCGAAACTGACGCATGCCTGTGTTGGTCACCAGCGGCCTGACGTCGAGCTGTTCGTCTCCTTCATCGAGGGCAAATATCCCGACTGGACACTCGCCTTCTTCCTTTCGGCGCGCTCTCACGTCCAGGTAAGTCCCTCATCGGTTATTGCGGGATACACACCGTGTTGTTGCAATGGCGCGGCGGCACCTGACTGAACGGGTGGCTGACTGGATGGATGCAGCGTCTGTTGAGCGGCTCGATGTATCGCCCGACATTGCACAAGTCAACCGGCAGCGCTGGTCAGCGCGCCAGCAAGAGAAGATCAGCCGCGTCGCTCTTGTCGAGCGCAGCGGCGCAGTGGCTGTCCAAGTCCCAGCTCGAGACGCTCACGCCCCTCGTCTTTGGGACCAAGACCGACACCCTCCATATCGAGGTGCGTGGTGCTACGATATGACGGCGTCTTCACACTCAGGAGCTCACTCCCAGTTGCTATGGCATCGCAACAGTTCGCGCATGCAGTCCGTGCCTTGGTCGCGAGCGATCCAGCTACTCGCACCGCCAACCGCGCGCTCACCGTCAGTGAGTTCCTGTTTGTGGCCACCGAGACGTACCACAAGGCAGACGGCGTCGATCTGCATCGGAGCAACGCCCAAGGAGGGAACGACGGCTCGATGACGCCTGCGTCCGTCGCCAGCTCCGCCTCGAGCACGGGCGCGGTCGCCTTGGCGTTCGAGGAACCTGCGCGGGCTGACGACGTGCAGATGCGCCTGAGCTCGCTGCTGGAGCGCGCCAAGCGGCGGCAGCAGCAACGCCAGATGGGCTTGTCCGATGCGTGACGCCTCAGCGCGCCGGTGGCTTAAGCGGTGCCAGCGACTAGAACAGCTCCGCGGAGGAAAAGCGTTGGAGGAGGAAGGCAGGGTCGTATGATACCTTTTACAAGCTCTGGCGCCAACGATGGGTGTGTCTGCGCCGCCCACTGACGTGAATGCATGCAGCTATCGAGGAGAGTGAAGCGTGGGCGGCGGAGACCGAGCGGCGAGCTCCCGGCCACCGATCGGGTCGGGCGAGACATGAAACAGCCATCTAACACTACGTCGTCACCCGCGGGGCGTCCGTCGGCCGGCTGGGATGGATGCGCGCCGGGAGCCGTCGGCCGCGTGGGGACCGTGTGTGTATCTCTCTACTGTGCGTCGGTCGCGGGCGGGACGAACGACTGGAGCGCCTGCGAGAGGTCGCGGATGAGGTCCTTCGGGTCCTCGATACCGATCGAGAGCCGCACGAGGTCCTCCGGGAAGGCGCGCGCCTTGCGCACCTCCTCCGGGATGCTGGCGTGCGACATGGCGCCGGGCAGCGACACCAGCGAGTTGACGCTGCCGAAGCTGACCGTGATCTTGAAGAGCTTGGTCTCCGACACAATGTGCTGCGAGAAGGCAAGCGAGCCCGTGCGGAAGCAGACGACCGAGCCGCAACCGCGCGCCTGCGCGTCGTGGATGCGCCGGTCCGGCGATGAGGTCGGCAGCAGCCCCGTGTAGTGCACAGCCTGCACCAGCGGATGGTCGCGCAGGAAGCTCGCGACCTGCGCGGCGTTCTCCTGCGCACGCAGCACACGGATGCCCATGGTCTTGACGCCGCGCAGCAGCAGCCAGCAGTCGAAGGGCGCCAGCCCAGTGCCCTCGGCGTTCTGGTAAAAGTAAATGTCGCGGCACAGCTCCGGGTCCTTGGCCACGACGATGCCCGACATGGTGTCGCTGTGTCCGCACACGAACTTGGTCGCCGAGTGCACGACAATGTCCGCGCCGAGCGCCAGCGGGTTCTGCAGGATCGGGCTCATCATCGTGTTGTCCACCGACAACAGCGCGCCGACCGTGTGCGCGGCCTCGGCCAGCTGCGCAATGTCGCACACGCGCTGCATCGGGTTCGTCGGCGACTCCATCATGACGAGCCGCGTCTTGGCCGACAGCGCCGCGCGCAGGTTCTTGGGTCCGTCCTTGCCCGACAGGTCCACGTACTTGACCGCCACGCCATTCTTGGTTGCCACCTTGCTCAGCAGCCGGTACGTGCCGCCGTACGAGTCGTCCGACAGCACGATCTCGTCGCCGGCGTGCGCCAGCCGCGAGACCGCCGATAGCGCCGCCATGCCGCTAGTGAACGCGAACGCGCGGTGCCCGCCCTCGAGCTCGGCCATCTGCCGCTCCAGCGCCGCGCGCGTCGGGTTACCCGACCGTGTGTAGTCGTACGCGCCGAAGTTGGTGGCCGACGGCTGCGCGAACGTCGACGTCTGGTAGATGGGCATGGTCGCCGATCCGTGCGGGTCGTCCTTGCACGCCTCGAAGCTCACGAGCCGCGTGTTCACGCTCAGCGCGTCGTCGCCGCTGGCCGTCGCCGGCTCGTCGCGCCTGGCCTCCGCCTCCGCCTCCAGCAGGGCCTCGTTGCCATCCAGGTTGGCGCGCACGCTCTTGGGCGCCGCCTCCGCCTCGTGCCGCGGCACGAAGATCTTCTCCGCGTGCCCCGAGCCCGAGACCAGCTGCGTCACGTAGCTGCGCTCCAGCATCGACTCCAGGCGCGACGCGAGCGACGACGCCGCGCCCGAGACCGAGCCCGCGTCCGACTCGGAGTCCGACGAGCTCACCTGGTTGGCCGCTGCCGCCGCCGCCTCCGCGGGCGAAGCCGCCGCCGCGCGCTCGCGCTCCGTGCGCAGCGTGCGCTCCGCCTCGAAGAACTGGCGCGTGCGCAGGTAGTCGCACACGAGGTCGAACACCTCCGACTCGCCGAGGCTCTGCTGCAGCGCGGCCGACATGCTGCTGCTGTTGCTCCTGCTGCTGCTGGGGGCGGCGTCCGCTCGGGGATTTGTATGGGGAAATGTATGCAGAGCAGGAGGGAGGGCTTGCTCGGTGCGCCGAGGATTCTGGAATGAACGGCGAGGAGCGAGCAGTGGTCCGTTTTTGCTGGTCTGCAGCGAATGACCACTTAGATCAATGCATTTCGCCGGTATCACTCCAAAGCACTGGTTTAAAGTAGACCCAACTGTTTGTGCATTCTCCGCCGACCGATCGAGCGGCGGAACGCTCTTGTGGCCCGGCCGAACTGGACACCGGACGCCTACCGTGAAGGCCGTCTCCACTCCCGCCGCGGACTTGACGCTCGCGGATCTCTTCCTCTTCCCCCAGCGGCGGCCCTCTGTACTTCCACAAAGTGCGTTGCTGCGCGCTTGCTTGGCCGCCCCGCGCTTTCATGCGAGAGCTGAAGGTCCAATCGAGGCAGCCAGCGACGGCCCAATGCGCCATTTTCCGACTCCAGCTCTCAACATGCCACACGAGAACTGTATTTGCCGAAATTCGATTGGTTTTCAGCCAATCAAAGTCGCGTATCTCAAAAGTGAACGGTTTGAACGGGGTATCGATTGTGTACGGTCTATGTGGTTAGGGGGAAGTTGAGTTTACGCCAATCCACCCTCCCTGTTTAGGAAGCAATGTGCGATGATTACGATATTCCATTTTGACCACCTCTTGACCGTGATACCCCGTCGAAAGCGAACAATTTTGAGATCTTGCGAGTTTACTGGCCGAAAAGGCGGCGGATGAGCCTTGGTGATTTGTCAGAAGCCCTCGCTGGCGCACGCGCATTGGTTGTTTTGGGGCCACCAATTTACAGATTTCGATTGGATG
>JAADYC010000212.1:0-29863 GCA_023338135.1 Phytopythium kandeliae | reverse complement strand
GCGGCTCAGCACGGCACCGCGTTCCACGACTTCGACGCGAAGGAGCTGCGCGCCGTGCGCGACGGACTGCTGGTCTGGTACGACGCCTACCGGCGCAAGCTCCCGTGGCGCGGCGACCCGCCGCCTTACTTGACGACAGCGAGGCACACCAAGCAGAAGGCCTCGGGCTCCAAGGCTCGCGGCGGCATGGACGCGTTCGTCGCGGCCAAGACGAAGGAGGAGCCAGCCGCAACCGCCGAGGACGAGGAGACAGCTCCGCCGACGCCCGAGTCGGCGCCGCCGCCGCGCAAGGTGACCCCGTACGAGACGTGGGTGTCCGAGATCATGCTGCAGCAGACGCGGGTCGACACGGTCGTCGAGTACTTTACGCGCTGGGTCGCCAAGTTCCCGACCGTCGCGGCGCTCGCCGATGCCAGCGAAGAGGTAGCGACGCCCGGCGGCGGCGCTCGAGCGAGGAGAGAGGCGAGTCTAACGCTGACGCACACTTGACTGCCGCGCGCAGGACGTGAACGCGCTGTGGGCCGGTCTGGGCTACTACCGGCGCGCGAGGATGCTGCATGCCGGCGCCAAGTACGTGATGGAGAACCTGGGCGGAGAGATGCCGTCGACGGTCGAGGGGCTGCTGGCGATCCCCGGTATTGGGCCGTACACTGCAGGTGCGCTCTCGTGCCTGCTCGGCCGCGGGCTTGGCATCCGAAGTGCTAAACGGGACGCGCATGCGTCTCGCGGCGGCTCGTGTGCGCTAGGGGCCATTGCGTCGATCGCGTACGGCCAGCGCGCTCCGCTCGTGGACGGCAACGTCATCCGCGTCATGGCGCGGCTCCGTGCGGTCGCCGCTGACCCGAAGAACAAGGAGCTCGTCAAGTTCTCCTGGTCCGTGCGGCGGGCGAGCCACTGCGAGGGCGGTGCGGTCCCAGTCTGTGCTGACTCTTGCCTCCGCCTGCCAACGGCGCTGCCAACTCTCCAGGAAGTCGGCGGGCGAGCTGGTGGAGGAGTGCGACCGACCCGGAGCGCTCAATCAGGCGCTCATGGAGCTCGGAGCCACCGTGTGCACCGTCCAGGTGCGCTCGCGGCTGTGAAGCGGCCGTGGCTGTCCTCGCTCAAGACTTCTCACCGATCGACCCGCGCGGTCATTGTGGATGGACAGAACCCGCAGTGCGCGCAGTGCCCGGCGAAAGACTCGTGCTTGGCCTACGAGGAAGCTGAGACCCGCCGCGTGCGCTCGACCAGTCAACTCAAGGCGGAGGCGACGGCGTCCGACTGCTCCATCTGCGATCTCTCGCGCCTGCCCGAGTGGGGCTACGCGCCTCGCGAGGTACCTCTGCGACGGTTTGTTAGCGAGCGCTCCGGCGGCTGAAGCGTCCTCGCTACTGCCGCAGGTCACGACCTACCCGCTCAAGTCCAAGAAGAGCGAGGCGAGGAACGAGGTCATCTGCGTGTCCGTCGTCTCCTGTCCTCGCAGCGGCGGCCGCGCGGACGACCCTGGCTCCTGGCGGTTCCTCATGAGCCGCCGGCCCGCCGACGGGCTGCTCGCCGGCCAGTGGGAGTTCGTGCACTCGAAGGTGCGGTGTGCGTGCGTTAGTCGGTCTGCTGCTCTCCCCGTCGGTCCGCCGGTCTGTCGGTCGCTGACCACCGCGGCCTCGCGCTCTCCAGGTCGGCGACGGCGACCAGATCCCGCCATTCGCGCGGCGCAAGGCGCTCATGACGCCACGGCTCGAGTCGCTGCTGGGCAAGCGCGCGCTGGCTGGCGGCTGCGTCCGGCGCGACCTCGGCGAGCTGACACACGTGTTCTCGCACGTGAAGCACCACATGGGAGTCGAGCACGTGCGCTTGTCGAGCCCGGCCGAGGACCCGCGCGCCGCCGCCCGCGGCGGGGAAGAGGCGCGCTGGATGGACGCGGACGAGATGCGCGCACGCGGCATCACCACGGGCGTCAAGAAGGTGCTGCGGCTCGTGCTCGAGCCGCGCGCGAGCAAGCGCAAGGCGGCCGCGGCGACGCCGCATGCGTCCGCGGCCGCACACGTCGCAGACGGCGCCAAGCGCGCCAAGTCGATCGCGAGCTTCTTCACCAAGCTGTAGGTGAGTATGTAATATCAGGATTCTTGTTGTGTGTTCTTTTGCTTCACAACACCACCAACGGGAGCCGAGTATTCGGTATAGCGGGTCTCCCACCGACCCCCGCGCTCTCGTCCGGCCGACTCCACACAGACACTGTGTCTAACTATCCCTTCGACGGACCGACGGACGCACCACCCGAGCGAGCATGGGCGACGACGTGGCGGCCGTGGAGCTGGCGCTGCGCGTGGAGGCGCGCGCGGCGGAGGGCCCGCGCGCCGTGGCGCTGCGCGCGCTGACGGCGCGCGACCTGCCGCAGGTGCGCGCGCTGCACGAGGAGTGGTTCCCGATCCGGTACAACCAGGCGTTCTACGACGGCGCGGCGGCCGGCGTGTGGGCCGAGACGGGCGGCCCGCTGCTCGCGCGCGTGGCGGTCGAGCTGGCGCCCGTGGAGGTGCCGAACGCGCCGATCCTGGGCGTCGTGACGGCCAGCGCGCTGCCGCTGAGCAAGGTGGAGGATCCGGAGCTCGCGAGCCTGGCGGGCGACGCGCGCCACTCGCACGTCATGTACATCCTGACGCTCGGCGCGCGGCGCTCGGCACGGCGCGCCGGCATCGCCTCGGCGCTCATCCAGCAGTGCCTGGCGCACGCGCGCGCGCAGCCGTGCTGCGGCGCCGTGTACCTGCACGTCAAGGCGGACAACGCGGCCGCGCGCCGGCTGTACGAGAAGCACGGCTTCCGCTGCCTGCGCTTCCTGCCCGACTACTACCTCATCGACGGCGCGCGGCACGACGCCTGCCTCTACATCCGCTACGTGAACGGCGCCGCGCCGCAGCCCGGGTGGCTCGCGCTCTTGGCGCGGCCGTTCGCCGCGCTGCTGGCCCTGGCGGCCGGCGGCTGGCGTGCGGTCGTCGACCTCGTGGCGGCCGAGGACGCCGGCGAGCAGCAGAAAGAGGGCCGCGACTGGGCGTGACGCTGGCCGCCGGCTATCTTTAGCGCCCGGCGGGCGGGTCGTTTCGCGGCCGCCTGGACGCGTGGACGCCGGCGATCGACACTTCCGCGCGCGCTCCGCCTCGGCCCGCGCCGGTCGAGAGCGAGCGAGCGAGCGAGCGAGCGGGGCGAGCGGACGCGGCGGGCGCCATGGCGGACCGAGAGCGCGAGTACGAGCGGCGGCGGGACCACGCGAGGGAGAGAGACCGCGACCGCCGGACGCGCCGAGAGCGCTACAGCTCGCATGGCGATGGCGACGACGACGAGCCGCTCGACCGCCCAAAGTCCCGAGAGAGCGATCGAGAGCGAGAGCGTCCGAGGTCGAGAGACGGCGACTGGGAGCGAGAGCGTCCGCGGTCGAGAGACGGCGACTGGGAGCGAGAGCGTCCGCGGTCGAGGGAGAGCGATCGAGAGCGAGAGCGTCCGCGGTCGAGAGAGAGCGACTGGGAGCGAGAGCGAGAGTACGAGCGTCCGAGGGAGCGGGCGCCGGTGCTGAGCTTCTCGCGGCCGGCGACGTACGACCCGCGGCTGGCGCAGCGCGCGCATCAACAGGAGCGCGAGCGTCGGCGCGCAGACGACGACGACGACGACTGGCGGCGCAGGAAGCAGCAGCAGCTCAAGGACGAGCTCGGACTGTCGGACGAGGACGCAGGGAGCGACCAGCTCGAGGACGATGAGGCCAACGGCGGGCGGGGAGGACGAGGGGGAGGAGGAGGAGGAGGGGGAGGCGAAGGTCGAGCGGTGGAGCGGCTGCAGAGAGAGCTGGCGGCGGCGAGAGAGGGCGAGCGGCGCGCGCACGAGTCGCTGAGCAAGCTGCAGCTGTTGAGCAAGTCGCAGACGGCGATCCTCAAGACGAGCATGCAGCGCAAGCTGCAAGCGCGCGACGCGGCCGTGCGCGAGCTCGCGGGCGTCGTGCGGGACCTCGAGCGGCAGCTGCGCGCCGCCGGCGTGGCCGTGCGCGAGTTCAGCGTCGAGGAAGTCGAGGAGGGCGACGCGGGGGCCGGCGACGCGGCGCCAGAGGTCGGCGCCATGCAGGCCGAGCTCGAGCGGCTCATGGACGAGAACAAGACGCTGAGGGAGGAGAAGACGAGGGCGGCCGCGGCTGTCGTCGTCGACGTCGCGGCGGCGGAGCGCAGCGCCGAGCTGGACAAGCTGCAGGCCGAGAAGCAGCAGCTCGCGCGGCAGCTCAAGGAGGCGCAGCTGCAGCGCGCCGCGCCGGTGGAGCGCGATGGCGACGCGGTCAGGGAGGCCGTGGCGCGGCTGGAGGACGAGAAGAAGGTGCTGGCGGCTAGGCTCAAGGAGGCGCAGCAGCATGCGGCCAAAGCGAGCGCCGCGGCGGCCGAGGCCAAGGCGGAGACCAAGGCTGCCGAGGCCAAGGCGGCGGCGGCGGCGGCGGCGGCGGCGGCAGACGCGTCGAAACCCCCGCCTGCGCCGACGGCCGACAACCGCGAGGCGCTGCAACAGCTGCAGAAGCAGGTCAGTCGCTCGCGCTGCGTTGGTTGCCGGCGCCTTGGGACGCGGAGTGACTGACCTTGGTGCGTGCACCGCGTCGGTCGCGCGTGCTTGGGCGACCTGATCAGTTGGCCGAGAGCGAAGCCCAGCGGCAGGCCGCCACCGAGCAGGTTCGTCTCGGCCGCCCGGCCCCTCTGCGTCTTCGTCACGGAGTCGCCGTGGCTTGCTGACGGCGCGGCCTTGAGCTGCAGGTGTCGCGGCTGGAGACGCAGCTCGCGGAGGCGCAGGCGGCGCAGGCGGCGCGGGAGAAGGCGTGGGAAGAGAAGCACGCGAAGCTCAAGGCGGCGGCTGAGAGCGAGCTCGCCAAGATCAAGGAGCAGGCCAAGAAGGCCATCCTGGACCTCAAGCGGAAGCTCGAAGCCGGCGGCCGCGCCGAGCGCGACAAGCGGCGCGCAGTGGCCGCGGCCAGCGAGCTCGCGCGTGGGCAGAAGGCGGAGCTCTCGGCGCTCAAGGCGGCGCTCGCGGCGCTGGCGAGGCAGCAGCTGCCGGCCATGGCGGCGCAGGTGAGCGCACAGCTGAGCGCGCGGCTGCAGCAACAGTCGGCGGCCATGGCCGGCGTCGTCGACAACTACAAGCGCGAGCTGCGCGAGCGCAAGCGGCTGTTCAACCTGGTGCAGGAGCTCAAGGGCAACATCCGCGTGCTGTGCCGCGTGCGGCCCGTGTCCAAGAGCGAGCTCGCCAACGGCTCTCGCGTCGCGTGCCGCTTCCCGTCGCCCGAGGAGATCTCGCTCGCCGGCGACAAGGGCAAAAGCAAGACATGGGAGTTCGACCGCGTCTTCGGTCCGGACGCGACGCAGCCGCAGCTCTTCGCCGAGGTCCAGCCGCTCGTCACGAGCATCTTGGACGGCTACAGCGTCTGCATCTTCGCGTACGGCCAGACGGGCTCGGGCAAGACCTTCACGATGGCCGGGCCGCCGGAAGATCCCGGCATCAACACGCGCTCGCTGCAGGAGCTCTTCGCGCGCAAGGCGGCGCGCGCCGCCGAGTACCAGGACGAGCTGACCGTCAGCGTGCTCGAGATCTATAACGAGCAGATCCGCGACCTGCTCGCGGCCGACGCCGCCTCGACCAACCTCCAAGTGCGCCAGGGCCCGTCGGGCAACTTCGTGCCCGGGCTCACGCTCGTGCCGGTCCAATCGCTCGACGAGGTCTTCGAGCTCATCAAGCGCGGCAACAAGAACCGCAGCACGCACGCGACCGACATGAACGAGCACTCGAGCCGCAGCCACTCGATCCTGTCGATCCAGCTCCGCAGTACCAACATCGTCGCGGGCTCGGTCGCCAGCGGAAGGCTCTTCCTCGTCGACCTCGCCGGCTCCGAGCGGCTGTCCAAGACGGGCGCCGAGGGTCAGCGCCTCAAGGAGGCGCAGAGCATCAACAAGTCGCTCTCGGCGCTCGGAGACGTCATCGCCGCGCGCGCCAGCCGCGCCAAGCACGTGCCATACCGCAACTCGGCGCTCACGTACCTGCTGCAGGACGCGCTCGGCGGCGACTCGAAGACGCTCATGGTCGCATGTGCGAGCCCAGTCGACTACAACAGCGAGGAGTCCTTCTGCACGCTCAACTTCGCCGCGCGCGCGCGCAGCGTCGAGATGGGCAAGGCCACCAAGAATGTCACGCAGGCGCCGGTGAAGGAGTGAGGATAGCCGCGCGGCGACTGGCGCGGACGGGTCAGTGGCGCTCCATCGAGTGCGCCTTGGATCAATCACCTTGTCCCTCATACGCTCATGTATTAAAGCTCCGCGCACCGTCACAACCCCATGCGTGCCTGCTCACCACCTCGTCGTCTCATGCCAGGCGCGGCTTCTTCTGGCTCGCTGGAGCTCTTGCGTTCGCATCCATGTCGGCAGCGCCAGCGTCATTCGCACCTGTAGCATTCGACAGCGTATCGCCGCTGCCAAGGCGGCGCTTCTGTGGACTCGGCGTCGTTTCGATATTGCTGCCGCCGCGAGGAGAGCTGGCCATCGCGCTGCCTGCCACTGCATCGGGCTGCTCGGTTTCCTTCTCCTCCTCACCTTCTGCGATGGGTGCCGAGGCGATCGCAGATGCCGAGGAGCGACTGGCTGGACGCTCCTTCCGCAACTGAGAACTGCTGCTCTTGCCCGCGGCGCTGACTGAGATGATCGCCTGGAATGAAGACACGACGCGCCATGCATCTCCATTTTCGCTCTTCTCCTCTGCCTCTTCGTCGCCAGGGCGAGCAACGCCGCGCTTCTCGAGAGCCTCAAGAGCCTGCTCAAAGTATCCGTGCAGCTGGCGCATGCTCGCCCGGTCCAAATGCGAGAGGTATGGCCGCATCGCTGATAGAAAGCGGAAGTGAGACGTACGTTCGAGCGAGTAGCGCACACCCTCGCACAGGAATCGCAAGAAGGATGCGCGCAATGACGACGCGATCTTGCCGACACCAAACGAGCGGCTAAATCGCTTCGCCAAGTCCTCGAACTCGCTTGCAGACGCCTCAATGGTGTCCTTGAGTTCTTCGACTTCTTCGTTGACTCCTTGTTCACTTGGCGTGGCTGCTTCTAGCGCCTCCAACTCCTCCTTCCAGGCCAACAATGCGCTGTACGAGCGTCGAAGAGCAGTCATCTGGATCTCCAAATATCGGACAGGTGCATCTGCCTTCACCTGCTTGCTGAACTCCTTGATCACGTCCAGAGTAGTCTTGTTCTCCGTCGTGAAGTGCGCCAGAATGGCTGCAGCCTGACGTTTGTTGCTTGGGTTGCTAAGAGCCACGCGACCAAGCGCAGTAAGTAGTTCAGCCTTTTGCTTCTGCTCTGCTTCCCACGCCTCCTGTCGTCCTTTCTTCTCTTCTGCTGACAGAGAGGATGCTCGAGTCTCTTCTACGCCATCACCGCTATTCTCCTCTGCGATCTCGTCATCCGGATGCGGCGCATACGTTGTATCCATCTCATTCTCGAAGTGCATCTGGGCGAGGATCACGAGAGTCTTCGGGACTCGCCACTGCAATCCATCGAACGGCGGGAGGAATGACTGCATCTTCTCAACGAACAGGCAGCGTGCGTCACAGAATGTGATAAACGCCAAGTGCTGAACAGCGCGTACGAAGAGCAGCACTTCCTCGTCTTCGAACTCGATCTCCTTCATCTCATCCGCATCGGTGCCAATGCTTTCCCTGCTGCCCGGCTCCAGATGCATGTTCAGGATCGAAACGAGCACTTCTTCGAGATGAGTCCGAGCTCGAGCAACGCGCTCGATTTCGGAAACAATACGACCCGAAGCACTAGCATCCCCAGCCAACGCAATACTGCTCAGTTCCGACTCAGAACGGGCAAATATCGGTGCTGTAAGCCACAGCAAGTGATGGTATACGACCATCAGCGCGTGCTTGAACGTGTCCGGATGGCGAAACTCTTCTCCGACGTAAATAATAGTATGTGCTCGGCGATTGATCAGCTTCACGATCGCAGAAACGGCCTCGCTCAAACGCGAAGATGGCACGCCAATGCTTTCGGCGGATGCTTCAGGACGGAGAGATACAGCCCCAGTATCCTCATCCGCTGGAGCATCAATAGTTGAACTGGATGAATTCACGATCGAAGACGGGAGATACTCGCCAACATCGACGTAGCTCATCAGGCACGATAAACGGCAAAGAGAAATGCGCAGCCCGAACTCGACGTCAGCAGCTTCCTTTGGTTTCTTCGATTTCTTCTTCTTCTTCTTCATCGTCATCGTCTTCTTCTGCTTTGGATTCGTTTGTGTCGAAGATGCTTGGGCCGCCGCGTCGGCTGTCAATTTCTCCACAACCACTTCGTCTTCATCAAGTTGCTGAGTAAGTCGATCAAGAATTGACTGAATCAACTCGTGGATGACCACAGCGACCTCGCGCTTGACAGTCTCGTATTCTGCCTGCAGCAGATGGCTAAATGAGACAGCAAACGTGCCGAGCATGACTTCGTCTGAGTGGAGCAAGTAGGCGTGCTTCATCTTTTCGGCGATCTCTGTGATCTGGCCCATGTGCTGACCAACAACGTCGCCGCGGAGCGACAGCATCGGAATCAGTTGAGTCAAGAGTGTCAACTTGTCGACGTCCGACTGGAACGTTGTGAGCAGGTTCGGGATTTCCCGACAAAATGTGACCGTGATCTCCTCCTGTTCACATCGAAGTGTCAGATTCGTCCAAAATGAAAGGTTTGATCTCGATGAGCATACCTGTTCGATGGCGAGGTTCTTCTTAGCCAGTTGCGATGTGCCTTGCTCTTCGTATTCATTCAGCAGCTTTCGAATGGCAGCGATCAGGATTGCCAGCAATATAGATTGCTGGTCGCCAGTGAGATCAGGGGCACTCTTGTCCATCAGCAGCAAGTTCGTAAGCAACTTCCAGTCGCTCAGAACCACTGGATAGTCGAAACAGGCACAATGATCGTCAGTTTGATGACAGGGTAGCGTGACCGACGCGCATCACCACGTACAGCAATCGTCGAGTCCCCAAAACGCGTCGACGAGGGTCTCCACGGATTCGAGTGGTACACCATGATTTTGGATGTACTCTTCAGCAAACTCCACCAGAGCAATGGCTTGGGTGTTAAGTTGCTCCTTGTTGAGCTTCTCATCCTTCTTGAGTGCCACCCCGAACGCGTCGTACTGCAAGCAAACAAACTCAGCTGCCGCACTACGAATTTCGGGGTGGTCGGCGTCAAACACGAGCCGCTCGACAGACTGCAGATCGACGTCCGAGTTGATCATCTTGCTCTTGTCCACTGCGATTAGCAGTCGAATCGTCGCCTCGACCACGTCATCATCGACATCGTCACACAACTGGAGATAACGCGGCAGGAATCGGGAATTGAACAGCTCAAGCTTGGGTGAGAGAGTTTCCTGCTCGTACAAGCTCTGCAGCGCCTCAATCACTTGGAAGCGCACCAGTGCCGACTTGTCATTCAGCAACCACCCGAGGTACTTCAGGTAGATGTCCTTCAGGTATTGATCGGGGAGCGAAGTGATCCAATGGCCAATCACGAGGACACTCTCCGCTCGGATCTCGGGCATCACGTCTCTGTAGCGATGCACGAAGACGCCGTTGAAGAGAAGGTTGATGATTGAGAGCAGCTGCTGCACCCGCGACTCGTACAGCGCCTTGTTCTCTTTGAGCAATGCTTCACGTCTGGCATTCGGGCTTTTCCGCGTCGGTGTTCCAGCGCGACTACCCGACAGCCCAAGTTGACGGTTCACAACAGCTAGCTGTTGAGATATAGCGACTGTAGAATTCGAAACCGCGATTCCCAGCGCGTAAATGCCAACAGTCGCCGTGTGGCGAACAGCTCGAACCTCCGCACTTCAAGACGAGTACATACAACCCGGTCAGTTATGTGCGCAGCAATCGCGGCCAGTGATGTCAACAACCAACCTGGATAATGCTGTCAGCCAGTTGACCACTTGCACAGCAATGTTGGACGTGAACAGGATCTCGCTCTCGTGACACTCCGCCACGAACGCCTCCCAGAAGTCTGCGTAGTTGCGGTGGAACCGCTTCGATCCCTTCGTCCGCGGCGCGATCGGATAGTTTCCCTGTGTTTGCGTCAGGTCTTTCACAACGGCCTCCACAAGCTCGCTGAAATCCAGTTTGTCCAGATTCGAAGACTCAGAGACGATCGCACTGGCCGCACCACACGCTTGGAACACAAAATTGAGCAGCTCGCGGCTGCTCTCGACCTCGTTCTCGTCGAATCGATCTCTCCACCTTGCAAGCGCCTTCCGCAGCGATCTTCCGTCCTGCACCGCGCCTGTCCACGTCAAATCCCACACCGATTTTGTTAGTCATAAACCGGAAGAGGCAAGTGGTTGGCCGCAAACGTACCAAACAGGGATTCGTGCTCGCCGTCCTCCTCGTCCACCGCCCCCTCAGTCTCCTGAGCGCCTGCACCATTACCTTCCGTTTTCACGCGCGCAGATGACTGGCGCCTTGGCAAACGCTTCGAGGTCGCAGCGGGCCGCGCGTGCCTCTTCTGCGGCGTGGCGCGCGCTTTGCTCGCACGCGATCGCGGACCTTTTCGTCGGTCGTCCTCTTCTTCCTCTTCCTCTTCCTCCTCTTCATCGCCCTCCTCTTCGCTGTCCATTTCGTTCTCGTTCTCCTGGTCTGTCCTATCTCACGCGCCACGACCAAGAAGTCGCATGTCAGCCAGAGCGGAGGGTGCGATCCACTTGGACGAGGTATCAACCTACCCCGCAGTCTCGTCGCCGGACGCGGCGCCAGCCCGACGCCGCCCGCGCGCGCGCTCGACCCTGTAGATCTCCGTCGGCTTTCTTCGCTCGCGGGTGCTGCGGCGCGTCGCCATCCTGCCCAGCGCCTCCGTCTCGCTGCGTTCGTCTCGCTGCCTTCCTTGCCGCCGCCGGTAGTGCCTCGTTGGCGCCAAAACCCTCCGGTGCGGGTTCAACGTTGCCGCGGCAAAGTGCGGCCGCTCTTGTACAGGATGGTTTCTCCCTTTAGTAGAGGCACCGGAGGCGAAAGGGAAACCTCCCTTTACAAGGACGGCTCGTGCTCCTGTACAGAGTGGCGATCCAAGCGGCAACTGGGGGATTGACGGGCTGGCGACATGCTTCGATTCGAAAAAGAAACTGCGAGGCGGTCCGCCCTCCCCAATTACGCTCTTTCAGCCAATCCGAGGCGAGTTCTTGCTCTGACGCCCCGCCGTAGACGTCCGATTTCGTCTATCATTGGCTGAAAATCGGATTGCGCCGAGCAGGCGGCTTGCTTTTCTATCTCCTGCCGTCATCGGATCTTGAACTCGGCGATGATGGTCCCCCATCATGCGAGGCCTCCACGCACCGCAACAGTAGCGGCGGCCGCGACGCGGCGAAGGAGAAGGAGAAGGAGAAGGAGCGAGTGAACGCCAGTTGTGAATCCCCCGCATGGGAAAGAAGTCCAAGTCCAAGACCAAGCCAGCCCGCAGAATGAGCTCGAGCGCGACGACCGCGGCCGCCGCCGGCGCCTCCGCCGACCCTAAGAACGGCACGATCCACGTCAAGGTGCTGAGCGCGCGCAACCTTCCCACCATGGACTTTGGCAAGCGCCAGGACCCCTTCGGTACGCCCCCGTCCCGCCTCCTACTCTCCGTTCGTCCGTCCGTCCGTCCGTCTTGGGGAACGAGCGATCACTGACTGACGCTGGCCGGTCGGACGGTTGACAGTGATGGTGCAGCTGGAGGGGACGGACCCGAAGGTGTGGGCCGCCACGGACCCGGCGTTCCAGGGCGGAGTGAACCCCGAGTGGCCCGACGGCTCGAACAACGAGTTGGAGCTCTTCTACGACGCCAGCGCGCTGGATCAGGCCGTGCTGACGGTCGAGGCGTTCGCGGACGAGGCCGGCGACGAGCTCATCGGCTCGGGTCAGCTCAACGTGACGGAGATTGTGCAGAGCCAGCAGGAGGAGCCGACCGAGTTCACGCTGCGCCTCAAGGACGGCGGCCGCGGCGGCAACCGCGGGGATGTGGTGCTGCGCGTGTGGTTCGGCCCGCCCGTGCGCCGCGCCTTCCGCGCCGCCCAGCGTGCGGCCAAGCTGCTGGACGCCCGCGACGCATTCGTCGCTATGCTGTACTCGCTTGTTGGCGCCGCGTCGGCCTACCTGTCGTCCCACCTGCAAGTGTGCGTGTGCTCCGCGTTTGGGGATCTCGCCCTTTGCTCGTACTGACGAGACGTGTTGTCATGGTGGAGCGCAGGCCGACCGAGTTCGCCAAGAAGCACCGTAAGCTGAGCATCGCACTCGCGGCCGTGCTTGGCGTGACGGCGGCCGGCGCGGTGGCCACGTTCCTGGCCATCGCGGTGCCGACGGCCATCGTGGCGGCGTTCACGTTCCCGTTCTGGATCCTGCCGTTCCTGGCCACTGCCTTCTTCACGTCGCCGCTCTGGGTGCCCGTGCTGCTGCTCGTGGGGCTCTTCCTCTTCTTCGTGAGCTCGTTCGTGCTCGGCCTCGGCGTCACGTCTCTCCCCGTGCGCCGCAAGGGCGCCATGCTCTCGGCCAAGATCAAGCACTCGGAGGTCGGCAAGCGCGTTGTCTACGAGAAGGCGGCCTGAGGCGGCGGCGGGCGGCGGGCGGCGGGCGGCAACACTGCGTCCGCGCCGTCCGTCAGTCTCTCTCGATCTCTCTCGCGTGCGTCCGTCTGTATGCGTGCGTGTGGGGCGGGGGTGGAGCTGTCGCCCTCCGGCGCGCTCCCCCTTGTCGGCGTGAGCGTCGAATGCGCCGGCGCCTGCGCCGCGAGCGCCTCCGCCGCGTTCTCGTTCCCACTTCGTGGTCGTGTTGATATACTCGTTGGACACGCCGCGTCCTCTCTCTCTCTCTCTCTCGCCGCTGCTCTCTCTCTCTCTCGCCTCTGCTCTCGTCTACTCTTCCTCTCTTGTCGCCCGCGCCGTCAGCTACAGATATAACTTATAGAACTAAATACAACGGGGAGCGGCAGCAGCGAGCCAGGCAGGCAAGCACGCAGGCACGCAGGCGCCGCCCGCGCTCCTCGCGCTCCTCCTCGCGCCGCCGAGACCCCGTGCTGTTTCTCGCTGGTTCGCTGGGCCCGAGCGCGCGCTCGAGGCCTCGTCTTCTACTGTTTGTGGTCTTCTCCTGGCGTGGCATATCGAGAGCTGGGGCGGCACGGACGACCGCGAGCCGAGCCGAGCCGAGCCGAGCCGAGCCGAGTCGAGCCGAGCGCGCGGCGGCGGAGGAAAGCGGCCAAACGCCCGACAGACGCCGGCCGAGGTCTACGCCGCCTCGGCGCCCGCCGCAGCCGCCGGCAACGCCAGCTCGTCCAGCCGCGCCTGCCGCGCGTCGGCCTCGGCGCTCAGCTGCGCGACCTGCTGCTGCTTGTCGTCCACGCGCGCCATGAGACGGCGCACGCGCGCCGTCTGGCCCTGCAGCGCGGCTGCCAGCCTCTCGCGCTCGGCGCGCGCCTGCTCGCGCTCGCGCCGCGCCGTCGCCAGCGCGCGCGCCAGCTCGCCGTGCTTGGCCCGGAGCGCGAGCGCCTCACGCTCCTTGGCCGCCACGCGCGCCTCGAGCCCGCCCACCTCGCGCTCCACGACCTCCAGCGCCGCCGACAGCTCGTCCACCGCCTGCTGCTTGGCCACCGCGCTCCGGAACAGCAGCGCGTCCACATCCGGCAGTGCGCCGCCGTCCGACGCGTCCTCCTCCTCGCCAGCGCCACCATCATCCGCGCCGCCACGCTCGCGCCGCGCCAGCGCCGCCCGCAGCCGCGACGCCACCTCCTCGCCCAGCTTCCGCTCGGTCGACAGCTGCATGTGCAGCCCGCACAGCTCGCGGTCCTTGTCCGCCAGCGCCGCGCGCAGCTGCGCCGCCTCGGCCTCGCGCAGCGCCACGCTCTCGCGCAGGTCCTTGATCAGCGCGCCGGCACTCGGCCCGGCCGCCAGCGCCGCCGCGCGGCCGCGCGCGCTCCCCGCGTACGCCGTCGCCGCGGCCTCGGCGCGCCGCAGCAGCGCCGAGATCGTCTCCTCCTTCTCCGCCAGCGACCGCTCGAGCGCCGCCGCGGCGCCGGCGCGGGTCTCGAGCTCTGCGCGGAACGCGGCCGCCGCCTCGCGCCGCGCGCCGCGCTCCACGCGCAGCTCCTCCTCGCAGCGCGCGAGGCGGCGCGCCAGGCCCGCCGCCGGGCCCTGCGACTCGCGCGGCGGCTCGCACTGCGGCCCGCCCGCCGCCGCCCCGAGCTCCTTCAGGTGGTACTCCACGATCTTGGCCACGCGTGCCTGGTTGCCAGCGTCCACCAGCCACTTGAAGTTCGCGTCGTCCTTCATGATGCCGTAGATCACCTCCATGACCACCTCCGTCGGGTTCCTCGTCAGCGCCGGCCGCGCCGGCGGCGGGGCTGCCGCGTCCTCGCTCGCCGAAAAGTAGGCTTCCTCGTCCTCGCCCGACGCCTCCGACGCGCTCGCGGTGCCAACATCCCCCGGGCTCTCGCCCTCGTCCTCGTCCTCCACAGGCGACCAGTCGGTCGCGTCCGACATGGGCGACCACGCGCGCGCGTCCATCGCCGGCGACCGACAGCCGCGGCGCGCGCGCTCACCCTCCTCCTCGCCCGCGTCGTCGTAGCACGACGCCAGCGTCGACGCCATGGACGCCGACAGGTCCACCGCGCCGCGGTCCAGCGACCGGAACGGCAGCGACATGTCCGGCACCGGCGACGCGCTGCGCACGTCCTTGCCCGTCACCCGAGGGCTCTTCCCGCTCGCCTTGCGCGTGCTGACTCCGCCTCGCTCTCTGTCTCCGTCCTCCTCCTCTCCGTCGGCGCCCGCGCTCGAGCCGGACACGCGATACGCGCGCACCGCGACCGGCCGGACCACGACACTCGCGCCTGCGAGCGGCTCGAGCCTCTCGGACACGGACGACAGCACGAACTCGTCCGGCTCGAGCGGCTTCTGCCTGCGCTCCGTCGCCGGGAACAGGAACGGCGAGCGGCACCGGATGGGCGACTCGCCGCCGCTCGGCGACTGCTCCCACCGCTTCCGGTCGTCCGCCGACAGCTTGCGGCGCTTGGCGACGCCCTCGCCCGTCTTGGACTCGCCCGCGCGCGCGACCTCCTTGAGCTTCTTGCTCGCCTTGTTGACCACGGGCGACAGCGTCGGCGGCGCGCGCCGCCGACCCTTGCGCGCGCTCAGGATCTGCTTCGCCGTGGCCTCCAGCGCGTCCACCAGCGCGCCGTCCTTGAGCACGTTCGCGTCGGCCGCGCACGCCGCGCTCAGTGCGCGCACCAGCGCGTGCAGCTCCCGCGCCGAGGCGCTGGACGATCCCCGGGCTGTCGCCATCTCCGCCTCCGGGCTGCGACTGACGGCGAAGCGAGACGCACTCGAGGCGCGCAGCCGTCCGCTCGCCGGCTGGTTGAGCAGAGAAATGCGTCGGCCGATGCCTCGCCCGAGCCCCGCTAGCAGCCGGCCGGGCGTCGAGCCCTAGACCGCCCTGCGCAGCCGCGGCCCCGGTCCTGCCTGAGCCCTCCCTCCCTCCTCTCTCCGGCCCGACCTCCTTCCTCGCCGCCCGCCACGCGCGCAGGAAGGGGTGGGCAAATGGGAGACTGGCGATCCATCCAGCCCGCCAGCCTTCCCGCGCCGCCGTCCATCGCGTTCTCGCTTCTTTGGCGTTCCTGGGACAAGACACTGGATGCAGGTGGCACACATCAATTGTCCTTGGAAAAGCGAGGAACAGGGACAAATGTCCGAATCGGGACTTGACATCAGGACTCATCAGCTGCAACTATGGTAAAAACAGGCGGCGCGCCGTAAAAAGTCGCTCTGGCGATAGACTGCCACTATGTATCCAGTTGGAAACGTCCCAGACGGCCGCGGCGAAACTTCGAGGTGACGCAGGGAGACAGCGCGCTTGCCTGTTTGGTTCTAATGGCCTCTCCCCATCATGGTCGACTGCAAACGCTCTCGCCACAATGGTGGCAGGAGCGGGCGGGCAGGCCAGGCCAGGCAGGGCCAGGCAGGGGAGCCTAACGGATGCGGACTGGCCCGATCTGACCGGCCAGCAACCCACCGGCGCCGCGAGGAAGTGAAGTGATACCCCAGGCGGAAGACGGGTGCGCGGACGGACGGACGCAAGCAGACGCAGGCAGACGCGCGCAGCCAGAAGCGTCGCATCTTGGTGATGCATCGAGCTCCGCGCTGGCCAGCTTCCGTGGGTCGTAGCCACGAGCGCTCGGGTGAGTTCAACCGATTTGTTCTTCCTCGCCGCGACGGTACGCGTAAGAGAAGTAGGTGCGTCGTCTACCACCATTCCGCCGCCCACTCGGGCGGACGGACGGAAGCGACCAAGTCAGTGCGCGCTGTATTCCGCGGGGAGGCCGCTTTCCTCGGCGCCGGCGCCGGCGCCATCGCCAGCTCTAGCTAGTACTCGCTCGCGCCTGCCGCGCGCCTGCTTGGCGTCTGCGCTTCAAATCTACACTATCGTCGTCGACCAGTAACTTCTTCATGCACCACGCGAATTCAGTCAGTCGGAGGGGGGAGTTCTTGGAGATACTGGGCCGCCAAAGAGACCCAGTGAGCGCGCCGAGCGCTCGGCGGTTGTCACTGCAGACCGTACTGCTCGAGCGCGCGCACGATGTCGCCGAAGGACGGACGCATGGACGGCTCGCGGTTCCAGCACGAGCGGATGAGCCGCGAGAAGAAGCGCGGGCACGAGGCCGGGATGATCGGCCGCAGGTCGTGGTTGAGCACGCCCAGCGCCGCCTGGATCTGCGTCATGCCGTCGTAGGGGCACTTGCCTGTGAAGATCTCCCACATGACGATGCCGAACGAGAAGACGTCCGCCTTCTCCGTGTACTTCTGGTTGCCCAGGACCTCGGGTCTGTCGCCAACCACCCAGTCAGAGCGCGTCAGTGAGCAAGTGACCGGCCGACACACGCGCCACGCGCGACCAAGCGAGCGCGCTCGACAAGACGTACGCCATCCACTGCACCGTGCCGCAGTTGCCCGTCATGGTCTGGATCTGCGCCTTGACGCGCGAGAGCCCGAAGTCCGAGATCTTGATCGAGAAATCGCGCTCGACCAGTAGGTTCGGGCTCTTCATGTCGCGGTGCAGGATTGGCAGGCTGAAGTTGTGCAGGTAGCTCATGCCGCGCGCCGTGTCAGCCGCCAACTTGCCGCGCACGCGGTCCGTGAGCTGGTGCCGGCGCGTGCGCAACACGCCCCAGAGCGAACCAAGCTCGACCAGCTCGATCACTAGCGCGCGACTCGTGGGCTCGAGGCACGCGCCAAGCAGCATGCAGATGTTTGGGTGGTGCAGGAAGCTCATGATCTTGACCTCCGTCTCAAACTCGCGCACCACGTCCGCCGTCAGGTCCTGCCGGATGAGCACCTTGACCGCGACCTCGCGCTGCTTCCACTCCGCCTTGAACACCTTGCCGAACGCTCCCTCGCCAATCACGCGTCCCAGCCGCACGTCCGCCATGTTGACGTTCTGGTGCGGCTGCAGGAACTGCTCCTTGACGCCTAGACCGCTGCCGCCAACGCCGACGCCGACGCCGACGCCGCAGGAAGAGGAGGAGGAGAAGACGGCGCTGGCCGGGACGGACCCGGCGCTCGCGAACGAGCTCGAGAGGAACCGCGGGATGCCGGCCTGGCGCGCGCCGTCCAGCATCAGCGGGTTCGAAATGTCGCCGCCCGTGAGCTCCATCGAGGACGCCGGCTCGCTGACGCTGTCGAACCGGAAGTCGTCGGCCGACGGCGGGCCGTACAGCCCTCCCCCGAGCGCGTCCTGCCCGTAGCGCGCCATCAGCTGCTTCTTGTGCGCGAGCCCGAGCACCGGCGGAGTCTCCGGCGAGCGCACCTGGTTCGGCGAGCTCGTCTTGATGTCGTCGTCGTAGTCGAACGACATCTTGTGCGTGCGGATCGGCGAGCCGACGAGGTGGAAGAAGTCGCGGTGCGAGCCGATGCTGCCGCGCCGGCGCGTCTCCATGGTAGTCGGCGGCGGCGGTGTTGTCGGAAGAGGAGGAGGAGGAGGAGGAGGAGGAGGGCGAACGAGCGAGGGCAGCGGCGAAGTGAGGAATGCGCTGCCGGTCGACGGACGGCCGAGACAATCGGTCCGGACCCGTCAGCGTGCGAGAGAATCCAACTGTTCTCGTCCGCTGGCTTCAGCGCAATCCGGACGCGGCGGCAGGAAGCGAAGTGATGGTCGGTCCCTGCCCGCCGCCGCCACCGCCGCGCGTGGGTGGGCGGGCGAAAGCGAGCGGCGGCGGCCTTGGACCTCGAGCCTCGGACCTCGGCGCGGAGCTTCAACCCGCTCGCGTGTGTATCAGTTCTTCCGCGTTCCATCCGCTGCTGGTCAGTGTCTCACCCAGATAGGCGGGTTGGACGGCTCAAGTCGACGTCGTAAGTGTCGTTTCTACCCTAGATCAACCGATACCTATCCTAAGTAGACCGATGCGGCTCAAGAAAGTAGACGCGCCGGCTTCGGCGCAGTTCGCCGAAAATGGAAGATTGGAAGGATGGGATGGGGCCAGCAGCTAGCAGTCAGTGACTTAGTACTTGCCCAGCCTGCGCACGAAGCTTGGCTCGCCTCGCCGCTGCATACTTGCCGCCGCCTGCTGCTGCTGATGGCGTGGACCCGTCCGTGCTCCCGAGCGTTCGGAGGCGTGGCCAGCGCCGCCATCAGCTGGTCTCGCCAGAAACGAGCGCCGCCCTTCGTCGCGTGACGCCCGCCGACGCGTCCGCGGTGTCCACGGCCGCTGCGTTCTCCGCTCGCAGCTCGCATTCATGAGCCAGCCTCTCGCCGCCGCCGCGGCGCCGCTCCCATCTGAGATGGACTGTGGAGTGTACAGCAAGGGGGAGAAGGCGCCAGCTCCGCCGTGGCCCCAGGCTAAGTCGGCGACAAGCCACAAACCAGCGCGCTCCTCCCGCGAGTACAGATGCGAGTCCCTCTTGCCAGCGCAATGGATGCATCTCATTTCGAGGCACATAGAGCGCCGCGCTCCTCCCGGCCAGCGACTGGCGCTTCGAGAGTCGCTGGCTTCTCGCGCTGGCGCCTCGGCGGGCGATCAGGCGCGCGCGTATACATACACTCGGCGCTGAGTGAATCCTTCCGCGCGAGAAGGAAGAGCGCAGGCCCATCGAGGCCGAATTCGAACCACACTCACTCGAGTGGTGGCTTCTTCGTCGACGTCAGCAGTCCATTCGGTAGAAAAGTAATACGCGCAGGCGATACAAGGCACTCGGGCGAGCGTCATGACAGCACCATGCGCAGGCACGGCTCGTCGTTCACGACGCGCGGCTGCGGGTCGAGCTGGAAGCCACCGACTTGCAGCATCTTGATGCCGACGACCGAGTCGCGCTCTGGAATGTGCGCTGCGATGGCGTCGACCCGCACCTGCCACTCGGCCGCCGTGGCCCTCACGTCCTGTACGCCACGGCCGCGCCGAGTAGCAACGACCCGAGCGACGAGAGCCCGAAGCGAAAGGGAAAACACGGCGTTAGCTGGACTCTGGGCGAGAGAAGGAGGTGAACGAATATCGAACGAGTCCGCGATGTGCTTGCCTCGACAACGGCCTGGAGCAGCTGCCGCCCGAGCCCGCGGCGTCGCTTAGCCTCGAGAATGCCGAAGTGCTCGATTGTCGCCACGCTCACTCCGTTCTCCGGTAGGACACGCCATCTGGCAGTCCCCACGGGAGCGTCGCCGACTGTGCGCATCGCCGCAGCCAAAGAGACGACGTCAGACGCCGAGGCAAGGAGCGACTCAACAATGTCTGGGGCCACTTGCGCCGCACCGAAAGCCACGAGGTGCCGACACTGCTGCTCCGCGGCTAGGTTGAACACCACGCTGGGGAATACGCGCGCGCGAAGCAGCCGCGTGAAGACCTGCAACCCGGCTCTGTGTCGCAACGCCTTGGCCGACAACTTTCCTCGTGGCGCGCCGTCGTAGCTCTGGACGGAGAACGCGTACGGCGTCGGCGGCAGCTGCTCCGCACGATGCCGCTCGTGGGGTCAGATGCAGCGTCTAGAGCACGCCAGCTTCTTCTCAGAGGCACGACGCACCACACGCACGCGCTCGAGCGGTCGGCGCCGCGTAATGTGGCCGCAGATGTGGCACTTGACCTCCTGTCGCCGTGGCACGCTCGCTGGTTAGCCGGAGCTCTGGATCCGGCGGCCGCTCGGTCGCCCAGCGCGACCCTGAAGCCGCAGGTGCCGGCAGAGACGCACCTGGGCGTGTGGGTGGCTGCACACCGCGCACAGAGGCGGCGCGCCACCGCCGCCCGAGTCCATCGCGAGCAGCTCCGCTCGGACTATGCGTGCGATCCGCAACCGGGCGGGTTGTGTGCAGTACTCTCACTTGGGCCTAGTTTCGATATATTAGCGTGGGCCACATTTCACATTGAAGTTGTAATAGTGTGTCCCACGTCAGACTAGAGAGCACAGCTGCAATGACCGCCAAAGGATGTCCTCCATTGCTCGCCAAGCAACAGGTGGCTGCAGCAGCGCTGGATCGCCTGCGCTGGCGAAATGGCTCGACGCGCGCCTGAAGCACCGCTCTCGTCATCTGCGCGCCGATAGGCTCACGACACGATGAGGGCTGCAGCAACCACGACATCGCCGATTGCCGCTCGCACTTGCCAAATCCGCACTTAAGATCCCGCACTTAGCCTAGTTGAAGGCCGCTCCGCGCGATCAGTCTCCAAGTTGACAAGCACCGCACACCACACCTGCCCCGTTCGGAGCCATGCGCGACGCGCGATGGGTTTTCCTGGCCGCTGCGCTCGGCGCGGCGCACGCGCAGGCACCGGAGACGTACGCGAGCGGCGTGTGCGACGGCGCGGCGATCGCCGGGCTGCCGTTCTGCGACTCGGCGCTGCCGATCGACGCGCGCGTGCAGGACCTGCTGGCGCGCATTCCGCTGAGCGATGCAGCCGGGCTGCTGGTGGACAATTCCTCGGCCGTGTCCAGCCTCGGGCTACCGGCGTATCAGTGGTGGAACGAGGCGCTGCACGGCGTCGCACGGTCGCCCGGCGTGTCGTGGCGCGAGCCCACTACGGTGGCGACGAGCTTCCCGCAGGTGATCAGCACGGCCGCGTCCTTCAACCGGTCGCTGTTCTACCGGATCGCCGAGGCCGTGTCGACGGAGGGTCGCGCGTTCTACAACTCGGACACGGCCGGTTTGACCTTCTGGACGCCCAACGTGAACATCTTCCGCGACCCGCGGTGGGGTCGCGGGCAGGAGACTCCTGGCGAAGACCCGCTGCTCACGGGGGAGTACGCCGTTGCTTTTGTGCGCGGACTGCAAGGAGAGGCGATGGAGGGAAAGCCCGAGGAGGCGACCAAACTCAAGTTCCTCAAGGCCTCGGGCTGCTGCAAGCATTTCTCGTCCTACTCGCAGGAGGAACCGCGCCATCGCAATGACGCCATCGTGACGCGCCAGGACCAGGCCGACACGTACTTCCCGGCGTTCGAGGACTGCGTCAAGCGCGGCCATGTG
Organism: Phytopythium kandeliae; assembly: GCA_023338135.1. Lineage (NCBI taxonomy): Eukaryota > Oomycota > Peronosporomycetes > Pythiales > Pythiaceae > Phytopythium > Phytopythium kandeliae. Next base: position 8,397 of record JAADYC010000212.1, on the reverse strand, counting down.
AGCTCCATCATGTGCAGCTACAACGCCGTGAACGGCATCCCGTCGTGCGCTGACAAGGCGCTGATGACCGACCTCGTCCGCAACCAGTGGAAATTCGACGGGTACATCACCTCGGACTGCGCTGCCGTCGCGGACGTCATTTACGAGCACCACTACACGCAGTCGCCCGAGCGCACGTGCGCGACGACGCTGTCCGCAGGGATGGATCTCAACTGCGGCGAGTTCCTGCGCCAGCACCTGGATAGCGCGCTCGCGCAAGGTGTCGTGACCAAGGAGATGGTGTACACGGCGCTGGGCAACATGTTCCGCGTCAAGATGCGCCTGGGCATGTTCGAGAAGGGCGGCCAACCCTTCCACGACATCACGCCGGCCAGCATCGACACCCCAGCGCACAGGCAGCTCGCGCTAGAGGCCGCGCAGCAGGGCATCGTGCTGCTCAAGAACGAGGGCGGAGCACTTCCTCTGGACGCGACCGCGTTCGCCGCGGCCGATGGCCCGGCGCTCGCGCTGGTCGGGCCACACTTCAACGCGAGCTACGTGCTGCTGGGCAACTACAACGGCACGCCGTCGCACATTGTCACGCCGCTGGATGGCGTCTCCAAGTACGCCGGCAACGTCAAGGTCGCTCTCGGCTGCCGCGTGGCGGGCGAATTCATCGCGGACTTTGAGGAGGCAGTCAAGGTCGCGGCGGCGGCCGAGCGCGTCGTGGCGTTCGTCGGGCTGGACCAGACTCAGGAGCGCGAGGAGGTGGACCGCACGCACCTCAAGCTCCCGGGCTTCCAGATGGCGCTGCTCGACCGCGTCATACGCGCCGCCAAGAGCCCGATCGTCCTCGTTGTGCTCTCGGGCGGCGCAGTCGATCTGTCGCGTTACAAGGACGACCCCAAGGTTGGCGCCATCGTTTTTGCGGGGTATCTCGGCCAGGAGGGCGGACAGGCGATCGCAGATGTGCTCTTCGGCCGGTACAACCCATCCGGCCGGCTGACGCAGACGTTCTACGCGGCCGAGTACACGCAGGTCATGTCCATCTACGACATGAACATGCGGCCGACGCTCGCGACGGGGAACCCGGGTCGAACCTACCGCTTCTACACTGGCGCTCCGGTCTACGACTTTGGCTACGGACTCTCGTACACCAAGTTCGCGCTCGCGTGGGCGACGCCAACACCTGTGGTCGAGGTAGACGCGCTCCAACTTTCGCGCAGCCTCCAAGAAGAGCACGAGTCGGATGCCACCGCGTGCGTCGCGCAGACGCGCGTGCTGGTCACGAACGAGGGAGACCTGGAGGGCCGCCACACCGTGCTGGTATACGCGACGCCGCCAAGCGCCGGCACTGACGGCCGCCCGCTCAAGTCGCTGGTCGCGTTCGACGTCACGCCCGTGTTGGCTCCCTCGCAGCAGGTCGAGCTACATTTCTGCCTGCGCGCCAAGACATTTGCTCTCGCGAACGCAGACGGCTCGTGGGAGATCGCGCCGGGAACCTGGTCGCTCCATACCGGAGATCTGCGCCACGACGTCAAGGTCAAGCCCGGGCTCTCCGCTGCCGAGGAGGCCGTCGCGGTGCGTGAGTATGAGCCAGTGTACTAGACGAGTCGTTAGCGCCTGTTGCGAGGACAGGGAGGCGTAGAGCGGATCGGAGATGAGGCAGAGCGCCAAGAGGTGAGCCGCAAGCCGTCGTAACCATTAGGGACGGTCTCTCTAGCACTCGACGGTCTACCTACTCACTCCCACACGAACGTACGAATGCCGCCGCCCGGCACGGACGCCGCGACGCTGCGGCCGCCCGCGTCAATGTCGAACTCAGCCGGCTCGGAGTTCTCGTTGAGCACGACCAGCACCTTCTTGTTCTCGGGCGTGACGAAGGCCGCGGCCTGCGCGAACGGGTAGCCCGCCGTGACGCACATGTCGGCCGCCTTAGGCTTCATGGCGCCGTCCTCGAAGCGCCAGCGCTGGTGCTGCGCCGCCGCCTCGTCCGCGACGCACGGCTGCGCCATGATACGCGCACCGTAGTCGGTCGATCCGTGGTTGAGCCCAAGGCATGTGTCGCCGATGTGGATCTGTCCGCTCTCCTCGAACGTCCAGGTCTGGTTCGTGCCCGGGCACGGGATGAGCTCAACCTGGTCACCCTGCCACGGCACCTCGCGCTTGAAGAGGCAGTAGATGGTGCCGTTCACCTCGAGCTTGTCCTCCTCCGAGCGGCGCAGGTGCTGGCGCGAGCTGCCGTCGCACGAGTAGAGTCCCGAGGGGTACTGCGTCATGAGCTGCGCGTCGCCCGGTCGCGCGTACTTGACGCGCACGTCCGAGTGCACGCGCCTCGAGCCGGGAGGCACGTACTTGGAGAAGTGCTGGATGAAGTAGTACATGGGCTGGATGAAGAAGTCCGTCTCGGTCTCGTCGACGATGATCGGCGCGTCGCACGTGTTGTTCAGGTGGTTCGGGCCGCCCGTGTGGTCCAGCAGGAGGTTCCAGTCGACCCAGCCGGCGACCCAGTTGTTAAAGTCCGCGATCATGTCGTGCGCGTACCGCTGGGCTCGGAACCAGGCGTCCGCCTTGGAGGCCACCCCCGGGCAGTTGCAGCTCTCGGTCGCGAGCATGAAGCGGCTCGGGTCCACGTGGTGCGTGTCGTTCAAGCGCTCGTGGAACGCCACGCCGTCCATGAAGCGCGCGTAGTCGTACCAGTGGAAGGCGATGCCAGCCACGTACTGGCTCGCGGTCGGGTGGTGGAAGATCTCCTCGGCCCACTGCCGCACGCTGCCGCGGTTGTGGTCGAACACCATGATCTTCACCTCCGGGTGGTCGCGCGCGAGCACGGGTCCGAGAAAGCGGCCGACGAAGTCCGCCTGCGACGCGGCGGACGCGCGGCAAGCCTCCCACGGCGCGGCGAACTCGGGCTCGTTCTGCGGCGTGAGGCCCCAGAAGGGGATGCCGTGCCGCTTGTAGGCGCTGATGAACTTGGAGAAGTAGAGTGCCCAGGCCGCGCGGAAGTCGTCGCCGAGTCCGACCGGGTCGGCCGAGCCCAGCATGCTCGGCACGTAGTCCTTCGTCGGCTGCTTCATCCACGCGGGCGGGCTCCACGGCGCCAGGAAGAGCTTCATCGCCGGACTCTTCTCCAGCGCGCGCTGGATGAACGGGATGAGCACCTTGGTGTCGTGCGTCACGCCCATGTCGAAGTGGCGCAGGCTCGTGTCGTTCACCACGTCGTCGAAGTTGTAGGACGCGACCGAGAAGTCTGTCGAGCCCATGGGCACGCGGCCGAACGCGTACGCGTTGCCCTTGTCCTTGTCGAAGTACAGCGCGAGCACCTCCTCCTGCTTCTCGGCCGGCAGCTTGGCGAACTGCAGCGCCGCCGCCTCGGTGAACGCGCCGCCGAAGCCCAGGATCTCCTGGTACTGCCGATCGGCGTCGACCGCGATCCTCGAGGCCGACGCGGACGCCTGGCGCGTCCACCGGAGCCCGGCGATGGGCTCCACCATCTTGGCCTCGCCGTCCACGTACGAGCTCTGCACGCACAGGATGTCGTCGCTCGCGCCGGCGGCGTCTCCGGTCGTGATGGTGTCCGTCATCATGGAGCTCAGGGCGGCGGCCGCGCTCGCTCTCGCGCTCTCTTGGGCGGTGGCGGGCGGCCCGGTCGAGCCCGAGAGCTGGAAGCCGACGACGCCGCACGCCGCGAGCGCGAGCAGCCCCCAGGCTGTGGCGGCGCGGCGTCTGGAGACGGCGGCGGCGCGGGCGCTGAGTGCCCCGTCGCTCTGGAGCGAGGACGTGCCGTAGTCGGTCGTTGGGACGGAGACGCGCATCGAGGCAGGGCGATCGATGGCTCGGGAGTGGTGGACAGGAGGGCCGGCTCGGACCGACGGGCGGAGCGCGGATTGGGAACTGGAGTGAGCGGGCAGCCGCGGCCAGCAAGGCGAGCCGCGGCACGAGCGCTTCGTGCGAGTAAGCCTCTCGGTCTCCGTGACCACGCAGGGGGTAGAGCGGCGCGAGCAGGGAGGGGAAACCGCTTGAAGAGCGAGCGACAGCCCAAGCAGCCGTTACGCCCCAGGCGCGTCGCACGTGGCGTGGCGACGCGTTGAAGCCTCGCAGCAGGCGGCGGAAGGGCCACCGCGCGGCCTCCGACGCCTCTTTGCGTCTCCACGGCGGAGAACGAGCGAGCGAGCGAGAGGTTCGCGAGTTCGTACGCGAGGGCGAGATCGGATGCGAGAGATTCAAGAGCCTCCACGAGCGCCATTGTCGCCATTGACGCGGTTTCCGCCGGTCCAGAACACGGCGGTGCGGCGCGCCACAAGCGGCCAGCGAACCGGCGCGCCGAGCAGCAATGGCGGCGGCGTTCGCCGTCGCGTTGGCAGCCCGTCCGAGTCACGAGGCGACGCCGAGCAGGTCGTCCCACAGGTCGCGGTCGTACGGGTCCGCTGCCGAGTCCGTGCTCTTGACTAGCGGGTGGTACTCGGCTGTCGTCGGGTCCTCGCCTCCAACCGGGATGAGCATCTCGGGCGGGATCTTCCGGCGCTTCGGTCGCAGCTCGAACACCTGGATCGCGTCCTTGATGTACCCCGCGTCGAGCTCGGCGCGCGCGACTTCCTTCCACGCGAAGTAAGCATCCAGGTGCCGCATGAACTCGGCGTGCACCGCCGGCGCGCGGCGCTCGTTGGCCATGTAGATCACTGTCCGACGGTGCGCCAGCGCCAGGATCGACTGCATCAATGGCCGCACGCAGTCCTTCTCGTAGACGACGTCGGCGCATAGAATACAGTCTGTCGGAGACCGGTCGTTCGTAGGCAGGCGAGAGTTTAGCCATTGGCAAGAAACGCGAGGAGCGAGGGGCGGGAGGCACGCACCGAACGGGACATTCAGGTTGGTCACCGGTGTGCCCCTGGGCCCCACGCATCGACCATCTGCGGTTAGTCGGCGAGCCGCCAGCGCCGTGCGGACGGGAGCACAAGAGCTGCGCCTCACCACGCGTGCTGCTCGACACGCACGCGCTCGGCCTCCTTGTCTGACAAGTTGGCGCGCACGTTGCGCCGTAGCCACGGCAGCACCGGCCCGACGTCGGTCAGCACCACGTCCGAGAGTCCGCGGTTGTTAATGGCGCATGCGATGCCCGCAAGCCCGCCGCAGCCCGCGCCGAGCTCACAGACGGAGGAGAAGCGGCGGAAAGCCTCGGCGCGCTGCTCGATGAACTTGAGCAGCGTCTTGCTGCTGTCCCAGACCGTCGTGCCCAGCACGAACGAGTCCGGGTCCTGCTCCACGGCGACCACGCGCGACTCGCCGAAGACCACCTCCACGTAGCGAGACCAGTGCGTGAAGGTCTCCTCCATGGCCAGGGGTTCGGACGGCGTCAACGCCTCCTCCTCCGCCATCGCCGCCTTCGCCAGCAACTCCTCGCACACACTGGTTGGGCTTGCACCATGCTACACCAAATTCCTATTGGATATATATGTGGTATATCCGGTATTTCAACCAATCAACGCGTGGCTCATCACACCCATCCTAACCTGCGCCATAAAGGACATGCGCAACAACGGCAGTCACACAGGTTACAAGTGCTGCCAGACCCGCAGACTCTTGCGCTGATCGGAGCACTAGCAGCGACATGGCGGCCACACGTAAGGACCCGTGCACGCTGTCATAGATGAAGACGGATGGAGGTCGGTGGAGACCGGTGGAGACGCGACGTTTCGATGTGTCGCGATGTCAGCGGTGGGGTTGACGATGGACTGCGACACTGCCGCGTTAGCGTGTTGGATGAGGCGGCAAATCTCATGGTGCTGCTTGATACAAGCTCTTTGAATCGGAGAGATGCGGCTAAGTGGGAGTGGGTGCACTGGTAACGAACCTGTGCGGCTTCATGTGATGCGTCGTGCGGTGTTGGGTTTAACGGCGACGGCACCTACTGAACAGGTGCTTGAAAGCAATGTTTGTATGTGCTCGCATCAACGTTGATGCGCTGTCTGTGAACGAAAAGCTGTATAATGACACACAATTTGACTGAATCGGGAATGACATACCTACTCGCTTGATTGTCACGCGCACTGATATCGAACGACGCGAAGCGCTTCCCGTTGGGGGAGGTAGAGGGGAAGCATCCTTCCCTGCATACCCAGCCACAAATACAACGACAGAAGGAGCACCAAAACGTCAAGAGGTTGTTTTAGCGTTGTGTCAAAGCACCAAAATTCATCATGCCAGTCGATATCTCTTCTTTTGTAAGAAGCACCGCGTAGCGGTGCCATCCGGCTAGTACTGAAGCTGTAACCTGTCCGTCCGACTGCCGTCCGTCTGTCAGTCACACCTCAGCATATTCAGCTCCATATGAAGGGATTCCATACTTTACTCCAGGGAAGTCGATGCTGGCGTCAGTTGGCGAAGATACTCCACCTCGCATGTTCATGACTCAAGACGACGTTTATGACAAAATTGGCCCCGATTTAAATACAAAATGTTGTAATGATAGTTTGCGTTATAACAAACTGGCAATTTTAACAGTTTTAGTTGCGAATTGGGGAAGTTTGGGAATTGAGAAGTAAAACAATTCAGTTTTCCGAGCTGAACCGACAGATGTGTCAAAATGAAGCGGTGAGATATACAACCAACAGTGTTTTCAGCACAACCAAAAAGTTGGCGACCCAAAGAGACGACGTTCCGACATCTGTGCTCGCCGTGCAGAAAATGCCAAAACTGATATCAGTGTTGTCAAAACCTCGCTCAATGTGTTTTGCAAAGACGAAGCCAAGGCATTGTTGTGGGATAACGTTTTGATAGATATGAACAAAGCGATGAAGGAGGCATATGTTCTCGCGAACATGCACGCGATCCGATTGCTGCATCAAGGAGTTGCTGTTGAGCAGCTAAATCAATCGTTCTTCCACAAGTGCCTTTCTGCGGAGAACATCTCTTCTCGCCACAATGTTGTCTTCACAGATGACAGCTTTGGCGAGTCTGTTGTTTTGTACCAGTCTTGGCGTGCGCAAAGCGCTTCTTTCGCTTGCACCACACTCACCAATCAAGGCTGAATTCAAAACACATCTCTCCAGATAGCAACAGAGACCAAAAGTGCTCTTAAACTGAACTTCTATCGTCGATTTCACAAGCTTATCAAGCGCTGTTATGATCTTGATGAGAGAGATGCGGAATCAACGCAGCTTGCACATGTGCAAGGATGGGATTGAGCGAACGTTAAAGGCTCATAGTGTACTCCATTGTCGATCCGATGGCTGTCATGGTATAACTGTGGACCGCGACGTGAACGCCTCCCTGAACACGTCCATGCTTCTCCAGTGCCAACTTCGCGGGCAGAGTCGACCATCAGCTTTTTCCAGACAAGTAGAACAGTAGGGTAGTAGTCGGTTCCTGTTTAGTTTCCCGGTGTGTCTGGTCACGACTAGGTGGCATGCAGATAGCCAGTAGTCTCTGACATTGCTAGCTACTTAGGTTTAGCGCCGCGAGCGAGACCGATAACGGCTAGTAATTGATTCCTGGGCCGGAGTCAGTCCTTGTGTTCAATCCCACTAGTGGCTGCAAGCGAGCTGATCAGAGTTAAATTGGTGTGAGCACGCAAACTCGACTCGGGGACGTCGCCGCTGCCTATGGCAGCTTGAATAGAACAGCCGTCCAATTAAGACAAAATATGTATGTCATGCGTGGAAACAAGGCGAGAAGTGATTGATGATGAGTTTGCTAATAGTTCGGCAAAACAACACCATCGAGGGCGAGCGTCAAACGCAGTACTCTCGCTTAACGTTAAGGGGAGTTCACACGGTGGATCACCGACATTTGACGAGGCTGTATCTCCTTCACAGACTTGATAACGACCCTGAAAGCATAGAAATTGCATGAATGCAGTGGTGTTGCCTAAGAAAGCATTACCCCTTTATGATGCTAGCGAAAGCATGTTCAACAACATCATCAGCTCACTCCGTGCAGGAATATGTAAGATTGATACTGCCGACTGCAGTTAGGCTGTGAGCATTCAGATCCAGGAGAGGTAGGCAACAAATGACCAGGACGCAGATCAAACCGGTACAGTTTTCAATATGTGATTTGTGGTGGATCCTCTCCAACTATTCCCACGTCTAGTTCGCAACAAAGAATTTGATCACGAATCCATTTCATTTTGTGCCGTGATCTGGAGATTGAATCGACAATTCAACAAAGATACATTGACGCTCACACTGGAGTCAACGTCATACGAACAACAACAAACAGTGCCGTAACACCATCTCAAATATTCGCACATCTTCAAATTCAATCAGGCATCGAGTTTTCGTGAAGCACTAGAATATAGTATTGTAGGTAATACAGCGCGCAGTGCGCAGCACGTATTGCTTGTTGAAGTCGGCGTGGCAGTATGGTAGTGCGGCACGGTCGGAGTTGGGAAGAAGGTGTGGTGTGTTGGTGTGTGCG
>JAADYC010000211.1:0-29870 GCA_023338135.1 Phytopythium kandeliae | reverse complement strand
GCGGTGGAAATCTAGTTATGACAGAGCACAAGTCTGAGTTGGGGAAGCAGATGGCTGTCAACGCTGGCGTTATGCTCCGAGGGCAGTCCCGCAAGCGCTTGCGGCTGTACGTCAGCGTTCGCTACCACGAGGATACCACCCGCATGCCAAAGGCCGAGAAGAAGGCGTGCCGAGCGAAGCGTCGTGCCATTCTGAATGCATGCTATAGCACCGAGCCGAGCGAGCTGCCCAAGGCCGACGAGATGCGGCAGATGCTCACGCCTCCGGGTGAAATCTGGGCCGATCGATGGATCCCATGGCCATCGAAATCACCAGTTCTCCTCTTTGTGGCGGTCGCGACCCGCCAGGCAACCAAGGTTTCTCGCAACTGCGCTACGTGCTGCTACATCTCCAGCCGTTGCTGCGGCTCTGCTGGGACCACTGCTTTGCGAAGAGGAAGTTCTTCCAGAAGCGGTGCGCGCAAGTGCCGGTGAACACGATCGTGGCGCGCATTGTGTCGATCCTCGACGCGCAGACGCTGGTCGCTTACAGGGACTGGAGTCGACGCAGTGGCATTCGAGGACATACTCCAAGTCGTGTGAAGGGGCTGCGCGAGGCGCTCGCCAGACGCACGACGGTGGTTCTGCTGAAGGAGTTCAACACGAGCAAGCTCTGCTAGACCTGTGGCCAGCTGTTGTCGAAGGTGCGCTATCTCGTGGACACGAGTCGCCGGCGGCAGAAGGGCAAGACAGTTCCCCGTGTGCATGAGGACACGATGGAGCTCCAGCGCTGCCATTGTGTGCTGCATTGCGACGCCCAAGAGTGCCGCTGCAATTATTGGGATCGTCGTGTCAACGCCGCCATCAGCCTCATGCTGATCGCCGAGTGCGAGCTGGCCGGCTTCGGACGCCCGCCAGACGTCCTGTCGGCAGAGCGCGTGAGGACGCGCGCGCGTGGCTGGAACGTGGCGGTGAGATCGCCGGCCACCTCGTACTTCGAGTCGGTGCCAAGACGCTCGACAAGCGTCCTGGCGGAGGATTTCGATCCCTACTGAAATTCAGCAATCCTGCTCGGAAGAGCATTTGCGCGCTGATTGGACAAAATAAGCCAGCAGCTACGTCGACCCGCCGTCTCGAGCTGCCATACCGCCAGAGCTGCGACCCGCAATGGCGGCGCGGACGCCGCCTCGAGATGCGCCGGCCACGGCGGCGCCACGCGCGGGTGCGGGCGACAAGTGGGAGTTCCCAGAGCTGCGCGCCGTGATCCGCGAGCGACTGGTGCAGCCGCCGCGTGCGCCGGAGCGCAAGTCGAGCAGCGAGAGCGGCGCAGACAAGGAGAACGTGGCGACGGCCGCGGCCGCCGTGTTCCACACGCCGTCGCTCGTCGAGTCGAAGGTGCCATGGCGCGTGGAGGTGCAGCTGCGGCGGTCGACGTGCATGTTCGTGGAGGACATGGCGGCGCTGCTGGGCGTGCCCGAGGCGCCGGTGGCCACTGCGCAGCAGTACGCGCAGCGCTTCTTCGCGCTGCACTCGTTCGCGACGCACGACCGGTTCTTGCTGGCGACGGCCGCGCTCTTCCTCGCCGGCAAGGTCGAGGAGTTCCCCATCAAGGTGCGGCTCATGACCGAGTGCGCCATGTTCCTGCTGCTGTGTCCGCAGAAGGCGCGCGAGCAGCTCCACGCCGCGCGCCACAGTCGCAAGGCGCCTCGCGGTGCGCCAAGCACACCGACACCCACGGGTCCGCCGTCCGCGAGCGCACCGCCGCACACGCACGCGCGCCGCGACGCACAGGGCAAGCTCGTGGAGATGAGTTCGTCGCTCGGGAATGACCCGAAGGCGGCCAACGCCAGGCACATCGACTTCATGAAGGCGCTGCTCGAGACGGTCGAGGTCGGCGAGGTCGAGCTCAAGGCCAAGAAGGTGCTGCTGCTCGAGCGCGTGCTGCTGCAGACGCTCTCGTTCGAGCTCAGCGCGCCGCAGCCGTATGCGTACGTGCCCCCGCTGCTCGAGCGCGTCCTGGCGCTCGACGCCATGCACGAGGGCGTCAACCACCGCGACCTGCGCGAACTCGCCTACATGCTGCTCGCGGACGCCATGCGCTCAGGACTTTGCCTCGCCTTCGATGCGCGCGCGCTCGCCGCGGCTGCCGTCTACCTCTCGTGTCTCTACCGCCGGCAGGTGAGCCCGAACGTGGCGACCGAGAGCAACGAGCCCTGGTGGACGCTCCTGGCGCTGCCCGCGCGCCGACTCGAGGAGGCCGCGCGCGGCTTCTTGTGGATGTACGAGGACGCCGACACGGGCGAGCCGCTGCCGCGCCTAGGGCCCGACTTCCGGGATCTTTGGAGCCGCTTCCGTCCCGAGGCGAACCTCCCCGATCTCGACGCAGTCAAGAAGCTGGACGCCGAGCTTCAGCAACAGCAACAGCTTCAGCAGCAGCAACCGCCGCCGCCACCGCCACTACCGTCGTCGTCGTCGCCAGGCCTACGAGCATGAAGAAATGACACGACGTCGAGATGCATTTGCTGGTGATGATGTCTGTGTCTCTGTGTGTATTGGGGTCCGCGTGCTGCTGCATCCGCTCGTCTCCCTCCGCCTCGCCGGCGCCTCGCGTCTCGCCGCGCTCGTTAGACCCACGAGCGCACTTTCCTCGGGTTCTCCAGCAGCCCCTTGATGTAATAGACCTGCGCGAAGCACACGACGAGGTACACGACGCACTCGAGCGCGCCGTAGAAGACGACGCGCTTGCTCGTGATGTCCTCGACTGGAGCGAGCAACCCGTCGTCGCCACGAGCATGCGAGTCGCACAGCGCGTTAGTTCGGTCGGTCGAGAGGCGATCACCGCCGCGCGTGTGCCAGCCGAACGACCGACCTTTCAAGTGCCGCTCGGCACGGAGGAGCTGCAGGCGCAGCTCCGACTCGAGCTCGCCCAGACGCACGTCCACGTGCGACGCGTACTTGGCCAACACGTTCACGTGCTCTGTCATTGCACGAGAGGCACGTGAGCGGCGACGACAGCCAGGCAGCCAGACAGCCAGGCAGCATAGTGCAGCCCATCGGACCAAGGCACGAACCGCGCACCTCGCTCCACCGGGTGCTGCGACTGCAGCGTGTTGGTCACGTGCGTCACGAGCTTCCCGTCCGCGTCCGAGTTGACGAAGCACAGCTCGTGCACGCCGGCTTGCCTGCACAGCACGGAGCACGGACGTGAGTAGCAGGCGCCGAGGTGCGCGGCCCGCGCGAGCAGGAGCGGACGCACGAGGGAACGACGCGGTACTGGCCCTCGGCGTCGCCGAGGCGGCGGAAGATAGTCACGCCCTCGGGGTTCTTGATCTCCAGGTCGATGTGCGAGTCGGCGGACGCGACGACGAACGCGCCGCTGATCTCGTCGCCGTCGAACTTGGCGTCCTGGAAGAAGCACTCGCGCTCGCGACCGCCCACGAAGAAGGTCAGGCCCTCGGACGGGTCGAAGTCGAAGTGCTCGACCTCGGCGCGCTCGCCCGCGCCGCGCTCCTTGGCTTGCGGCTCGATCAGCGCCGCGTGCTTCTCCGCGTACGGGTCGAACGACGGGTCCTCCGCCACGGGCTCGTCGGCCCCCAGCGGCTCGGCGTCCGGGTCCAACTCCGCGAAGTCTCCCTGCGCCTGCGCCCGCGCCAGCAGCAGCGCCATGGATAGCGCGAGCACCGCGCGCACTGCTCCTCGGCGCCGCCCCATTCTCTTCGCAGCGATGATCTCGCGCAAGGCGGCGACGTATAGAGCTCCACAAGGACCGACGAGTCATACAAAGTTCAGCTAGTTAGGAGTGCGTGCGCATTGCGAGACTGCACTCATTCCGTTCTACTGCGTTTTTGTATCGAATGGGGACGAGTGAGCATTTGTATGCCATTGTCCCGAGCCGCTGCCAGCGTGACGCGCGGGATCGAGGACGGACGGACGGACGGACGCGCGGGATCGATGGACCCGACGGCGCTGGTGCGCGAGTCGACGGCGCGCGTGATGCGCAGCCCAGCGCACGTGCGGATCGACCAGCCGGCAGTCGAGCGGCTCGCTGAGAAGCTGGTGCGTGCGCGCGCGGGCGGCCGGCGGCGGGCGGCGATGAATGGGTCGGAGCGGCCGAGCGGCGGACGTGACATGGCGCAACGTGTCGCGTTGGTGCGTTGGCTCAGGGCCGCCACCTGCAACAGGACGCGCAGCGCTCCGTCGCGTGGGACAGCGGCGACTTCCACTACTTTGAGGACGCGGCGCAGGACGGTCCGCTGACCTGCCAGTACGTCTTCGTGCTCGACGCGCTCAACTTTTGCTTCTGGCCGACCGACGGGTGCGTGGACTCGCCTCGCCTCGCACGCGGACAGACGCGGGCCGGCGCTGACATCGCCGCTGGTGAGTAGCATGGAGTACGAGCACCTCGCGCGCGGACTCAAGACTGCGCTGCTGCGGGAGCCGACCGCGCTGGATGCGGAGCGCCTGGCAGGCGTGGACGCCGCGACCGTCGCGGCGTGGTTCCATCCGCACGCGCCGCCGCAGCTGGACGAGCGCGTGCGAAAGGTGCGGGAGGTGGGCGTCGAGCTGCGGCGCTCGTTCGGAGGACTCGCGCTGAACCTCATCAAGCAAGCGGACGCATCAGCCGTCGAGGCGATCCGGCTCGTGCTCGCCCATTTCCCCGGTAAATGTCATCGCGGCTCAAGGCTCAAGGCTCGAGCGCGAGTGCGAGCGACAGCGACAACCAGCTAGCAACGCTGGCGACTCACACGCACCTTCATGCACTGCACTACGATGCCTGCAGGCTTCCGCGACCACGCCGTGTACCGAGGAGAGCAAGTACACTTCTACAAGCGCGCGCAGATCCTGGTCGGCGACGTGTGGGCGGCGTACGGGCGGCGAGCCAGCGGACTCGCGGGCTTCCACGACATCGACCAGCTTACCATGTTCGGTGCGATGCCTCCGTCGTTGGATCGCCTTGGTGGTGGTATTGCTGACTGTGGCATCGTCCATGGGGCAGCCGACTACCGCGTGCCGCAAGTGCTTCGGCCCGAGGGCGTGCTGGTATACTCGGATGCATTGGCGGCGCTCGTCGACAGCAAGACGGAGATCCCAGCGGGAAGCGAGGTGCCGCAACGCTTGCGATGCGCGTGGTCGTGGCCCAGCGCGAATTAACAGCGCACTCGTTCGTTAGATGGAAGTCGAGATCCGCGCGGCGACGATCCAGGCCGTCGAGCGCGTGCACCGCTGCCTCATCGCCGCGGGGCTTCGCCTCAAGGTCGTCGAACTCGACTGGCTGCTCTGGCAGATCGGCGAGGACAGCAAGGACAGAGTGGAGCCGCACCACCGGGTGCTCAGCGTCTACTACTGACGGACAGGCGCGCACTCACCAATGTAGCCATGGTTGCAAAAATGGCTCTCCGCGCTTTGATGACGGTATACAATCATCAATGGTTGTCGTCATCTCTTCCAACAAAAAACACCCAGTACAGTCTGCCGCCAGCTCGAGGTTTTTCTTCCTTCGGCTTGCTTGCTTGGCTTCTGCGCGGCCGAGCTGCCTGGCCGCTCACTTCGCTTACCGAATCGGCTCGTCATTAGCAGCAGCAGCAGTCCGAGCCGGCGCGCCACCATGCGCAAGCCGGACGCGACGGCGGCAGCGGAGCGCGGCGGCAAGAAGAGCGCGGCGTACCGCCTCACGACGCACCACGTGCTCAAACAGGACCGGCTGGGCAAGCAGTTCGAGGTGCGGCGCTGCCGCTTCTGCATCTCCCTCTTCTCCTTCAAGGGCGGCACCACGAGCGCGGCGCTGCGCCACATCAAGACGGCGCACCCGGACCGCGCGCTCCTGGCCGGGCTCGCCCCGCCGCCGGCCGCGCTGCCGCCACCCTTGGAGACCGTGGACGCGCCGGGGGAGCCACCGGAGGAGGAGCCGCTGGCGCCACCGCTCGAACAGCAGCTCGAGCCGGCATCGGCCCAAGCGGACGACGCACCGGTTGCCCCAGCGGACGCTCCACCAGCTCAAGCGGACGCTCCACCAGCTCAAGCGGACGGTCCACCAATTGATGAAGCCGCTCGACCAGTGGAAGAAGAAGGCGCTCCACCAGTGGAAGAAGAAGGCGCTCCACCAGTGGAAGAAGAAGCCACTCCGCCCGCTCGAGCGGATGGTCCGCCGGTCGAGGAGGAAGATGCCGACGCGAGCTACTACGCGCAGAAGGAGCGCGCGCTGCGCTCTATCCTCAAGCGAAAGCGCGAGAGCGAGTCGTTCGACGTGGACGCGGCCGCGTCGGCGGCCCTGGCGCGTCCGCTGGCGCCGCCGGCATCGCCATCGGCGTCGTCATCGCCATGGCCAGCGCCAGCGCTGCGGCTGACGGCGAGCCAGACGGCCATCACGCACTTCCTGCGCCACCACAAGGACGAACTCTCCGTTGCGGCGCGCCTGCGCTTCGCCAAGCACCTGACGCACAACGTGGCCGAGGCCGAGATGTACAACGTGCTGGACGATGCCACGCGCGCGGCTTACATCCGCGAGTTCGCGTCCCCCGTCTCCGGCAACGGCCGCATCAGCGCCGGCGCCGCCGCCGCCACAGGCGCGCCGACGTTCTAAACCACTCGCTCCGAGTCAAAAGCGCGCGTACAGGTCGCTGCGGAAGGCGTCGGCGCTCGCGGCGGTCGCAGGCGGTCGTGCGCTGGCTCGGGAAGCGACCGGCTCGTGCGATGGCACCGTCATGGCGCGTCTCCTGGCCGGAGCAGCCGCCGGCTCGGTCGCCACGACGCCTTCACTGCGCCTGGCCCTCCGGCGCTCCTGCTCCTCGAGCAGCCGCAAGTGCAGCGGATTGGGCCGCACGAGCTGCTCGAGCTGCTCCTGCAGCTCGCGGTGGCGGCGAAAGACCTCCTCGGCCTGGCTGGCGCCGCCCTCGCCACCCGGCGGCAGGTAGAGGTCCTCGTGCACGACCGTCCGCGCGATAGGGAAGGACAGCAGCGTCTCTCTCTCTCGGCGGAGCGCCAGCAGCTGTTGCTGGTCGGGCATGGCGACAGCGGCCGGTGGCGAGGCCGCGGACGGCCGCGAGGCGCCGTCTTGACTGCCGCTGGAGCTGCCGCTAGCGCTGACGCGGCCACTTCTCGGTCCTAAGGCCGTGATGGAGTGCCGCCGCTCCGCATAGCGCTCGATCAGCCGGTCGTAGTTCATGTAGTCGGGCCCAGCAGGCCGCGGCTCGGGCTCGGCCTCGGCCTTGCTCCTGCGCGGCCGCTGCTTCTTGGCGTTCGCCGGCGCTCGCTCCGGCCCCTCGGTCCTCGGCGCGGCGCTCGGCAGGTGCGCGCGCTTGAGGCAGGCGGCGCAGAAGACCTCCGTCTCGGGCTCGCACCGGTGCTTGTCGAGCCTGAAGACGCGTTTGGACTGGCGGCAGGCGCTGCACACGGACTGCGGCGCGCGTGAGTGCTGAGCGCGGCAGCGGCGGCCAACGCGGGGCGGCCGGGCGGTCGCAGGCGTCGCGCGCTCACTCACCTTCTTGCAGAGCCCGCAGTTGCGCAGCGGGTCGAGCACCGTTCTTCGCGCGCCGCACCGCAGGCAGTTCCTCCTGGTGCCCGTAAGTCAGCCAGCCAGTCAGTCAGTCGGTCCGCTCGACGGTCGGCGCGTCGAAGAGCCTGGCGATGCCCATGGCATTGCCAATGGCGCGGAGAGGGAAGCGGAGGAGGAAGCGGAGGATAACAGGGACGTACGACATGGTGACGGGTCGGTCGCGCGCCTTGTCCATGAGTCTGGAGAGCTTCTTGGCCTCGTAGCTGCGCAGCGCGCGCGAGGCGTTGAGCACGCGCTCGGCCACGAGCACGTCGGCCGCGCGCTGCGCCGCCGAGGACGTGCGCGCCTGGTAGCTACCGACCACGAGGCACTCGGCCAGGTCGTCGGCCACGGCGCGGAAGAGGAAGCAGAGCGCGAGGTCGGCGCGCCGCAGGCCCGGCGCGCGCGCCACGAAGAGCGGCCACTCGGGCCGGTCGAGCGAGCGCACGACATGGTAGGCGACCTCGCGGTCGTCGTCGTCCAGCAGCACGCCCATGCGCTCGTACGCGAGCAGCTCGCGCGGCTCGCGCGCGTCGTCGCCCTCGCGCTCGGCGCCGACGCGGGTGCCGGCGCCGGCAGCACGCGTCCACGCATACCACTTGACGCCCGCGAAGCGGAAGCGCGCGCGCACGGACGGCCGCTCGGCCACGTTGAGCACGGCGGCGGCCGTCACGCGCACGTGCGCGCCGCTCAGCAGCGCCTCGGTCGTCAGCAGCTCCTCGTCCGTCTCGGCGCTCAGACCCTCAGCGATCTGCGCCAGAGACCCGCGCAGGAAGCCGCTCGCCAGTATGTTGACGCGCGCGCCGTTGCCACCGCCGCCGGCGCCGGCGCCGCCGCTGGCGGCCCCTTGCGCGCTGCGCGTCGCGCGGTGCACCGCGAACTGGTCGCGGCGGCCGATGACGCGCCACTCGGACGCGTCCACCTCGCCGTCGAAGGCCACGAGCGCGGCCATGGCGTCGCTCAGCACCGCGTCGCACTGGCGGTCGCACCGGTAGCGCTCCTCGCGCGACAGGAAGTGCAGCATGGCGCGTCGCGGGCCGAGGAGGTGAGGGAAGTGCGCCGGCCGAGGGTCGAATGCGCTGGCTGCAGCATCGCGCTCTGCGCTCCGACTGGAGGTGGATGGGTTCTCTCAAATTTCGAGCAGGTGCTGGGGAGGAGGGTCGCGGAATGAGTGCGGATTAGAGACACGCGGATGCTTTGCAGTGTATTGGGTCGGAGAAGAACCGACATTCTGTGTGTGCTATTGGGTTCACGCGGAGGGCTCGCCGTGTGTCTGAGTGTGTGTGCCACGCCAACACTGAGCGCGTCATTCCTGCGCCGTTGCCTGCCTCACCGCATGGAGGCGCGGCTCCGCTCGAGCAGTGCGTGCGCGGGCCGAGAAAAGGCAAGCAACCACGAGATGCAACATCGACTGCGTGCAACGGATGCAACGAGATGCAAGTGACGCGCTCTTTCACGAATGGGTGGCGTTGAAAAACACCGAGTGAGAGCAGCAACCATCGATCGAGAGCGAACGTACCGATACCGACGACAGACATGACCGCTGCACGCACGCACACGGAGGTGAAGAACAATCGACTCGCCTGCCACGCCACGCCTCGAGCACTTGACCGAACAAAACTGCGATGGTAGAGGCAAAAGCTCGACGGCAACAGCGAACACGAGGAACCTGCGGGATCAACGCGCCGCCTTCACACGCACTCGAGGAGATCTGGAGCAACTGGGGACTGGGGGACGCATGACGCGTTGCAACCACGCCGGAGACATATCGACAGGCGGAGAACGGACACTTATCTTGCTCGATGCACGGCGCGAAGACATCCCAGCACGCGACCGAGCCTACACGCCACGGACGCTCCAATCGCAATCGCGCGAGTCAAGCAAAAGAGAGTGACCGTACCAAGGCGCTGCTGATATTGGTGGACTCAGACGGAAGGAGAAGAGCTTCAAGATGATCGATCTGCTAAACCAGCACACGTTGCGACGACACGGGCCCGGTGGAGAACAACGAAGAACAAACAGCACTTGCCTGGCGAGATGCACAGTCACGCGAAGAGCTTGCGCCACGCCGCGACCCAGCTTCCCGGCATACCTGCACGCCACGATAACTGGTTCCACCCCGCGAAGCTCGAGAAGACTCACCTCGTACCAATTCGGAGTGGACTGCACTTGGATAAGCTTGCCTCGTTCGATGGTCCAGTGCGAGTAGGAGCAGGTGCGAATGCTGCGACGCGATCTGTTTGGACGCGCACGTGGTTGCAAGAACCTCCAGTCGGAGACCGAAATGAAGTCCACTCGTCTTGAACAAGACCGCGGAGAACCTCCCACGTGGCTTTGCCTGCACGACACGAAACTGGAGTGTACCACGAGCAGCACATAGCAGCGCAAAAGCTCCACGCTAGATACCGGGCTCCGGACTGGCTGATGATCGACTCGAGGGGTAGAACACAGCTACGAGTGTGCAGCCTTGGACAGCGCACAACTCCAGTCTTGCTTCGATCGACTTGAACACCTTCCACAACGCATGGCTGAAACACGAATGTATCACGATCTGCAACGAGCAACTGGAACAGCACAACAGGAATCGAAGAACACCGACAGCATCGTGCCTCGAGAGCCTGCACGACACGGAGAGTTGTGCCACAACGAGCGATAGCTGAAGCGACGGGTAAATACCGAATGCCTCCGAAGATCACGTTCCAGCTCGATTAGTCGATCCGCTGACGACCCATCTTCTTCCTCGCCATGAACTGGAGCAGTAGACACCAACAGGAACAACAGAAGACATCGACGACACACAGGGACACGAAACTTGACTTCAAGCCGGCAATCTACACACCACGCCTTGCTGGACCATCTCAAGAAGCACAGGAAGCGGGCCGTACCGATGAGCACAGGAGGTCGAAAGATCCACTTGATATACTCCACACGATCTTCGCTGGGATCACACACCGCTATGGCACAACCACACCGACTTCCAACACGCACAGACACAAACAAACAACGCACAGACACACACACAAACAGCAAGAACAGTCGACCGGGAAGCCGCCACGAACCAAGCGCGCGCGCCGTCACCGAGGGTTGTATTTCCAGCTCGCGCCGTCTTGACCAAGGCCGGGATACGTCCGCGGAAAAGCTTCCATCCACACAACTTCTCTCTAGGCTGGAACGCCACACGAGCACACAAGGCACTCCACGACCAGGCAAGGCGAGGAAATGCGGCATATCCACCTACAGCGACAACCGACGAGTCGACAACGAAGACAGCAGCTTGCACACACCACTTGGAACGACTTGGCCACAACGACTTGATCCCGAAGCGCCGCGCGAAGCCTGCATGCCACAACGGCGTTTTGCCTGGGCTCGATCGAGGCAAACGACAAATACGCACTCTACCGCGTGCTCGGCGACGTCGCTGGATCGCAGACGACTGGAACAGGACAGGACTGGACACACATACTTGGCAACATGGACGAGCTCCTGGCGACTGGGGAGACTGAAACACGCGACTGGAACAGTTCGAGAACTGCGAGGTCGTGTCTGCGAGGCAAAGCGATGCAGCTGCTACTCCAAGACGACATCAGGACACCTATCGACTGCTTGGACTGGGCGCTCCACTAGCGCCAGGCGGTGCAGACTGCGGCTTCACAGCGTACTCCTTGCTACACCACAACTACGGCGGCCGCCTCGCGACGCATCGATCTGCATGCCACGAGCGTGGTACTGGTCCTTCGCAGGGAAAGCAGAGCAGAGGGACAGGCACATACCCAACCGGAGGCTAGCAGCCGCCTTCGTCGTCGAGTCGCGCGCGCCTTCGGGCAGTCTTGGTTCGCGAAACGAAGGGCAGACAGACTGAGCGAGCGGGCCAGCGCGTGCGCGTCGACTAAGCAGCAGCGCAGTTGTCGAGGGCGACGACGCAGCGAACAGAGCGAGGTCGACGGCAGCCCGCGCCAGTGAGGGGGAAGGCTCACGAGCAGCAGGCGCGGAGGGGGCGGGGGATGAGCGGACGGATCAGCGGCCGAGCGCCATGGACGAAGAGATGAGAGGACCAGGCAGGGCTCGTGCTGGGTCGCCGTCGAGACACTTGACGTCTTGAGCGCGAAAGGCAGAATGGACCGCAGGGGGGAACACCAACACCCACGACGCGGAGAGAAAATCCACTTGCAGCGAGTATAGATAAGAACATCTTGCACTCCGTATCGCCGAGAGAGAAGAGCAGCACTGGCGACGACGCTCGCGACATGACGGCAGAAGAAAAACGCACTGAACACAAGCCTGCCATTGGGTAAAATGCAGTCGCTTCCATCCAATCATGTAGCCGCTTCATCAAATGGAAGAGTTCTGGCTGTAAATCCAAGCACTTCAACTTGGCTCCTCATTCGTACCTCCTCGGCGCGGTGCGCATGGCGTCTAGTCACTCGCCACCTCCATCTGCCGTCTTTGCGCGTCGACCTCGGCCAACAGCGCCTCAATCTTGGCCTCCACAATCTCCAGCTGATCACGCAACTCCCGGTTAGTGAGCTCCGCGGCCGCCAACGCGGATTCCTGTCGGTCGCGCAGCGCCTTGTGAGCCAGGAGCTTCTTGTACTGCTCGCGGAGCGACCACGCTTCGCGGCGGAGACGCTCAGCTTCCTGCTGCACGCACCCATGCGTCCGCATCAAGACGATCAGCGCCGCTGCTGTCGGACTGACGCAGCGATGCCGACACAGATGGACCGTACCCGCCGCACTGCGTATGTGCAGTTGCGCCGCTGCCGCTTGGCTGACGAATGATTTTCACTACGACGAACCTCATGCTGGTTTCCCGTCGCTGCGGAGGAATCGATTTCCTCCATCTTCTACGGCAATAGCGTGTCAGTCATGACAGGACGCACAGCAACGCTTTGAACAAGCGCACCTCCGCCGAGTCCACCTCGATCTCGGAAAGCTCAATCTCGCTCGCAAACGCCTCGATCGCCTGGTCCTCGATGCTGCTTTCGCTCTCTTCGCTGTCCGAATCTAGCAAGAGCATTTCTAGCAATGCTAGCGTCGAATGTGGTTGACTGCTGTTCTCACTGACAGCAGTCTCCAGGTCGAATGATGAGGCGTGCGCTGCCATCTTGATGCCGGATGCCTTGGTTGGTGTCGCCGCGGGATGGAAAATCAAATTGTGTGAGGCAGTCGCTGCCGTCGGGTGCCGATGCGCAAACTGGATCCGCCTCAACTTCGACGCTGCTGGGTGCTCAAGAGCTGCTTGAGAGTTCACGAACGGGATCTGGATGTGTGTGTGAGTGTGAGTGTGAGTGTATTTTCGTCGCGTTGAGCTGTCCACGGACCGCAGGGCGGACTGGGAGCCGGATCCTTCTTCAAACGCGATGAGCTCGCGCGCCAAAGCTCTGCTTTCGCCAGCAGCGGACCACAAGAAGACACGCACGCAGATGAGCGCGGGTCGGCGCACGGATACTAGCGGTGCCACTCGATGGTGCCCCTAGTGCTGAGCAGAGGCCGAAATGGATGTAAGAACAAGATTACTCTTGCCATCCATTATTGGGGCAATCAATCAGCACATAATCCATTTCTCGTGAAATCAAACAACTGCATTGATAGGAAATAAAGGGACTTTGTCGCAGAGCTCTCGTTGATGGGTACATCTTCTCGTCGTCACTTTGGAATGCATGCGGTTGCAGCTCAAATGCTGGCTTGAACGCGGCTGTGTTGGCTGCAGGGATCAACTCGGATCACGTGTGGTGCACCACTCAAAGCGCTTGCGCTAGGTATCCACGCAAGACCAGCGCTATGGCTAGTCGGGCGACCAGGCCCATCGCTCGGAGGCGACTGCGTCCGTCGATTCGCCGCCTCTCCAGCCAGTTGAAAGCGCAGCAGCACCAGCTTCTCGCATGCAGCGGATGATGTTCATTACGACCTAATAATACGGACTCCAACGACGACGACTGCACTACACTCAGACAAAGCCCAGCGGTGGGTGTGGTGGCGCAACCTGCCGCTCCTCACCGCTGGCGAGAGAGAGAGCTCAAGTACGAGTCGAGCGTGCGGATCGTGGCCTCGCGGGCGCTCACCACTTCGCGCAGACGCGCGTTCTCGGCTTGCGACTTGCTCAGCGCGACCGCTTCGGCCGCAGCGCGCTGGTCCCAGTCGCAGTCGCTCCCGCGGACGCGGCGCAGCTCGTTCAGCGTGCTCTGGAGGGATGCGACCTCTCCCCGCAGCGCCGCCACTTCTCTCCGTCGAGCGGCGTACGTGCACTTCTTGGTGCGCTTGCCCAGCTTCTTCGGCTGCAGCGTCGTGGCCGCACGGGGACGGGTGACGCTCGAGTCGGCCACGTCAGCTGCGCGTTCTGGCAGCAACAAGCTCATGAGGTCCTGCATCTCGACGCTGGAGAAGTTCGGGCTGTACGCCTCGACACTCGTGGGCGTTGACACGATCACGTTGAGCGGCATCATATCGTCGACCGTCGGCTGCTCCTCCATCTTGATGTCCCCTGCCTTGGTCGTTGCGGCCACCGTGCCGCTGCTATCGGTACCCGTCGAGGAGAGAAGGCAGAGCAGCTCCGGGTCCATCGGCTCGAAGACGCCGAACGAGAGGCGATCAATGGGCATCGGCTCGAACTCCATGGTTGAGAAGTGGAGGCGAATCGAGTCGTGCACTGAGCACGGGGAGGCTGGCTGTGCAACCGGCGCTGCAAATTGGTGAATGGCCGCCTCGGCGCAGCCCGGAGGTCCGACCGACCGTATGGAGACGAGCGACTGCGAGCGCGCGAAATGATTCAGTGCGGACCACAACGACGCTGCAGCCGTCCGTGATCCAGCAAGTCAGACAGACACCCAGCAAGCGGTGTGCGTGCCTGCAACCGGTTTTGCCCAGTGCGCGCTCGGATCCGGCTACCACTTCGCCGCAAGGCTGCAAAGCCAAGGCGCTCGGGCGCTCACGAACCTGGCAGGATGCCCGTCGCACGTTGCACTTGCCGCGGCTCGGTGGTAGACGTGCGCAGCGTTCAGTCGCGGGCCAGTGCTGCTGGGTGGATGCGCGTCCGCGTCGGACCACTCGGCGGAGATGCGCTCGTCGAGCCGCGCCGACCAGCAGGAGAGCTCGCGCACACTGGCCGCCGATGCGCGGTGGATTCTTCTCCGGTCTCCGCGCCTTCGCGCCGCGCGCCGCTCCGTGGCGCGGCCAGATGCCGTGCCAGGCGGCGCGAGCCACCAACCGCATCTCTCTCCCTTGGCTGCGCTCGCGAGTGCTTGCACGAGTCCACGACGGCGCCGACAAGCCTGGCGGCGGGATATGATTTCTGGCCTGTCCCCTGGCCCTGCCGGTCTCCATCTGGCGACCGTCCTCGAGCGAGGATCCGACCATAGAGTGACGCTCCGAAGCTGAGATGCTGGACTCGGAGCGCTTGGATACCGTCCCAAATCCTCCATCTGCCCGCCCCGCCATGCGAGCGCCGCCACCAGCTGCCAGCTCGCCCGCCTTTGCCGTCGCTTGCGCACACATCGCGTCGGCCGCAGCGCCTTCCGCTCGCTGCTGGCGGCGACGAGGAATGCTCACGTGCTGCTCCGACGTGGCAGAGGGGGCAAACAGCAGGAAGACACAGCCGTGAAGCGTCCCGTAGACACCGCTTTCGTCAGTGCCAAGCGCTCATTCGCGTCGGGCGGACGCCGAGGAGGCCACATGCATACTGAAGGCGAGTGCGTTGCGGTGAAGCGAGTGCCCTTCTCGCTCTTTCAGCAGGTGGTGCCGCCACTGTAGAGGGCTGCACGGATCATCCTCGTACACGCAGCCTTGTCGACGCGACCACCATGCTCCGCGCTCCTTGAGTGCGACCATGAACAGACAGGTGGGCCAGCGCGAGAAGAAAATCTATGCGTCGCCTGGCGCGTCGCCTGGCGCGTCGCCCGGCGAGCAAGCTTCATCGGTGCATCCCGATTGTTAAACTGACGCGCGTGAACCTTTACGGGTCGACGACGGCTGGCGCAGAGATCGACCGGCTCTGATTGCATATCCGCTCGCGGCTGAAGGAGTCGGGCGGCAGCACTCACGCTCGCGCCAGGCCGAGGCGGAATATTTGGCGAAACCGGCCAGTGAAGCCGGCGCACGTCAGACACCGCTGACTCGTGTCCAGTGCGTTCGCCGGAATCCGTCGCTGGCGCCGGGGGGGACCCGCCAGCCACCCGCGACGTCCAGGCACGCGGGTGGACGTATTCATCACCCATGAGCGCCAAGCGGCCGGCGCCGTCTCTCGCTCGTGCTATAGAGCAACGCTGCGACCTGCGGCTTTTGTCGCGGAGCGCTCGCGCATCGGGGATGCGCCGCGCTCAAGAGAGCTATTCAGCGCGCTCGCTTCGCATGCCGATAGCCAGTGGGAAAGTCAGATCGCCCATGTTGGTGATCGGAGCCCCTCGCTTCAGCCCTGCTGCAACTCGGTCAAGTCATCGCGACCGTTACCTGGAGCGCTCTACTATGTGCTCCACATTGACATCTGGAGCGCTCCAGCGCGCTTGGCTCCCACCAGCATTCGAGGAGCTCAAGCGGCGACAGAGAGCATGGCGACGCCGACGCCACCGACGCACGTGGTGTTCGAGACGACCGTGGTGCGTACGCGCGCTCGGATCCGCCGGCGCAGACGCCAGCGCGCGTCTTGTGCGCGTCCTCGCGTTCGCTGACGGCGGCGGCGGCGGTGGCGACGCAGGGCACGTTCTCGGTCGAGCTGTACTATGAGCACGCCCCCAAGACGTGCTGGAACATGGCCGAGCTCGCGCGACGCGGGTACTACAACAACACGATCTTCCACCGCATCATCAAGGTGCGCTCAACGCCGTCCGGACTGGCCGAGGCTGGCACTGATGGCTCGGCGCGTCTCCTGGTCGCAGGACTTCATGATCCAGGGCGGCGACCCGACGGGAACGGGGCGTGGCGGAGAGTCCGTCTACGGGTGAGCACGGCGCTCAAGCGCGTCCTGCGCGCTGGCCTGGTCGCGTCTGACGATGATGTGCGCTCAGCGCCAAGTTCGACGACGAGATCACCAAGGAGCTCAAGCACACGGGCGCCGGCGTCGTGTCCATGGTACGCGTGAATCTCTGATACGCCAGCGCGCGGCTGTCGCTCCAGCGTTTGACGTTCGACTCGGTCCATGCACAGGCGAATGCGGGACCCAACACAAACGGCAGTCAGTTCTTCATCACGCTGGCACCGACGCCGTGGCTCGACGGTACGCGCGTGCATGTGAGCAGGCAGGAACTTTGCCTGGAACTGACGGGCGGGTGGGTTGTGCACGTGGTGATAGGCAAACACACGATCTTCGGGCGGATCTCCGAGGGGATGAAAGTAATTCAACGCATGGGACTCGTGCCGACTGGGGCCAACGACCGGTACGAGCGGATTGCAACTGGAGATAGCCAAGAAGCTCCGTGATCTGACCTGTCGATCCGCTCTCGGTGTGGTGCAGGCCGCGAGACGAGATCCGCATCCGGCGAGCGTATCCGGAGACAAAGTGACCGAGATGAGATCGGAGCTAGGTCGCGCAAGAGGATCGATGGCTCTCGGTGTTGGGAGGCGGCCACCTGACTCTGAGCTAAGGAATACGATCAAGATGGCCGACCGTTCGCGGCGCATGTCGTTTCGCTACGCTTGCTTGACTGCTGATTTGTTGGGACTGGCGCTGCTATATTTGCACCAACTTTTCGTTATGATTCGGGGGCGGCACGGTTTGGCGCCATGCAAAGCGGCGAGCAGGGAGATCTGAGCGAAGTCGCGTCCGCTACCTCGGCAGAGAGAGGAGATGTGGAGAAGATATCGCGCGAGGTCATTGTGCTTGTGAATGACACTGAGCTCGTGTCTCCAAGCAGAGAGAATGATATAGCATCGCCTTCACCAGCAGATGATGTGCCTGTGGTTGACCTCCAGCTGTCGTTGTCTACTGCGGACGGGAAGGCAGCCGCTCTGTCCACCAGGAAACTGGCATGGATCCAAGTCATCGAAAACGGTGTTGACGCCTCAGCCTTGTCGACCATCTTTGACTTTGCCAAGCAGACAGACGTCACTGTCGAAGGGGAACCACTTACCAATTCCGCTGTCTCGATACCTCAGATCGACAGCGTCGATGTCACCATGGAAGCACACATAGCCCGTGACGAAGCCTCAGCTGTCGCCTTGGATACGGTTCGAGCCGGCGGGGTACCTGGAGTTCCCAACTGTGACTTGCACGTGATTGACATGGAGCTGGGTGGGATCGACGCCGACCATCTCGGGATGGAACAGGCTCGTCAGATCGAGAAGAGCTTGGCCGTCTCCGTCGACATACCGGCGTTCGGGTGGCTTGACTACTTCCAGCTCGGCGGGAGGCTTGCGTACCAAGTGCTGCGACTGCGGCGCAACATTTCTTCCCGGACGGTTGTTGTCGAGGAGCAGAGTGTCGACAAGACGGCTGCCAGACCTCGCGAGCGCCTCACGGCCTCTCAACTCGTCGCTTTTGCCCGGGCCGGACTCGCATTCAACGATAGTACTCAGGAGCTCATTATCCGTCAGCTCCCGCGTCGACGAGTAGCTGAAGTATCTTCGGCCGCTCCGAAGAAGCGCCGTCGACAACGACAGAAGCGTCGATTTCCGTCTCTCGCCTTGCTCAAGCCAGCGTCCAAGTCTCAGTTAAGGCCTCCTATCGCTGGAACACCCATTCAATCCATCACCTTGCCACAGCCGTTGCACGCGAGCAGTGCAACAAGGAGCGTTCTTCGCTCTCAGTCTATTCCCCAACGAAGAAAGCGCGGCGCTGCAACAGTTCGCAAGGAAGACAAGACGAGAGTCGGGTATGCCGGCTGCGCTGCCGTCTTTCAGGCTTTACGGACCAACACGGCGCTGGTGTCGCTGACTCTCCACCATGCAGGCGTCGACGACCCCTCCATGTGTGCGCTCGCCGCTATGCTGCGTCGGAACATGACGCTAACCAAACTAGACCTCTCAGACAACCACATCGGACCGCTGGGGATCAAGGAGCTGAGCGACGCGCTCGAAGACGTACCGGATTCGTCGCTCATCGATCTCAACCTCAGCCGCAACCGAATAACGGACCGCGGCATGCTTGACATGCGCCGCGCACTGAGGGAGAACGAAACGCTCATGTGGCTCGACGTGTCGTGGAACCAGCTCTCGTCGCTCGCGCTGCTTGAGTTCTTGAAGGAAATGCGCGAGAACTTCGTGCTGCGGAGTCTGTCCATCTACGGGAGCGATTTGGATGAGGACCACTACTGCGCCAACATCGAGAGCAAGTACGGCAAGCAGATCGCCATTGCGCTTCGGCAAGTGAATCCGAGCTTTGCTCAGCTCCGTTTGACAAATGCAGAAGCGTGCATCCCCATTGACAAGGTCAAGGAGTCGCGGTGGGTCGATCTGTCGAATCGGAGCCTCGGCGAAGTGGACGCGATCGTCGTCGCGGGCCTGCTACCGCTCAACCCAAAGCTACTGTCACTG
Source organism: Phytopythium kandeliae (assembly GCA_023338135.1). Taxonomy (NCBI): domain Eukaryota; phylum Oomycota; class Peronosporomycetes; order Pythiales; family Pythiaceae; genus Phytopythium; species Phytopythium kandeliae. Next base: position 10,904 of record JAADYC010000211.1, on the reverse strand, counting down.
GATCTGTCGAGCAATAAGATGATCGAGCGCTGGGGGGTTCTCGAGATCCTGTCGAGCATCAAGCACTGCAAGACGCTCAAAGACGTCCGTCTCGCGAACACGGGACTATACGCTGAGGTCGCCGAGCAAATTGGAGAACTGGTCGCGTCGAACAATACGCTGGAGACGATCGTCCTGCACGAGACGGCGCTCCCCGTTCAGGTTATTCGAGGCTCGTCGCGCGCTCAGTCTCCTGATGTGCTCGAATTCCGGGTATCTCCAGAGCATCACTTCGATCGGTGGATCCTCGCCAAATGCTTGGCGATAAACCGCGTGACGCAAGAGCTCAACGGTCTGCGTCTTCCCGATACGCCGAAGAGCCAACTTGTCTCCCAAGGAGTGGGAACAACAGATCACGGGCATCTTTGCGAGATTAACTTGTCGTGTAGAGCTTTTGACTTCTTCGAGGCGAGCTTCTTGGGCAAGAAGATCCTCCATCACCTGAGCATTGGGCGAGTCGCACTCAACAGTTGCGGCGTCGACGGGCATGGAGGTGCCGCGCTTGCCGATGGGATCCGAAACCACGCGTCGCTGCACACATTCGAGATGGAGAACAACATGCTCGGTGTGCATGGCGGCCGCGCGATGGCCGAATGCATCGAATTCAACGCATCGCTGACGTACTTGAACCTAAGCTGGAACAAAATCGGCAACGATGGCGCGGTGGGACTCGAGCGCGCGCTCAGCCGCAACCGGACGCTTGTGCGGCTCGATCTCCGCGGCAACAACCTGTCATCGATCGGCATTACCGCTATTAGTCGAGGACTTCGGGCGAATGCTTGTCTTCAGCAGTTGTACTTGCGCTGGAACACTGTCTGTCCGGCAGGAGCGAAGGCTCTTGCTGAAGCGCTGGCGACCAACAAGTGTCTGACGCTGCTCGACATTGAGCACCACACGATGGGCTCTCGTGGCGTGCGTGCATTCGCTGCCATGCTCGCTGTTAACAAGCGGCTGCAGCACTTGAACATGACGGGAGACGACGCGGTCACCGATGGAGACGCAGCAGGTGTTGGCGCCGAGGCAGCCCGGGAACTGGCGGACGTGCTCGTTCACAAGAACCGGTCGCTCACGCACTTTTACTTTGGGCAAAACCAGATCGACAAGGATGGCATTGCAGCGTTCAACGATGTGCTCAAGTTCAACACGGTGCTGGTCGAGCTCGATTTGTCCTTGTCGCAGCTCGACGCCAAGCTGTCGCTGCGGTTCTTCGAGTGCCTCTCCATGAACAAGGCGGTCCAGAAGCTCAACCTGGCGCACAACTGCATCGCGAACGAGGGGATGGTGGCCTGTATCCGCGCGCTGGAGCGCAACAGCGTGCTGCGAGAGCTCAATGTAGCCGACAATTGGATCACGGAGGAGCCGTTGGCGCTTTTGCTGTCCAAATTGCAGCAGGACGACAAGCGCCGATCCATTCAAGGGCTGCGGTGGCTCTGCCTGACCGACAACTCCATGACGGAGCGCACGCGGACTGCCTTCCGCATGCTGCCACCCTCCGTCATCGCCATCGAGCTCGAGGACGAGGAGCATCGACTGAATGGAGAGCGGTAAATAGTCTTCGCGCAGTATCCTCTCACGTCGGTACTGTAGCTGCGCACCATGGTTGCGCCTGGCAACTTCAACGCGTTTAGTTTGGTTGACGCCCTCGAGTAAGTTTACTTCGAGTATACCTAACAGAGAAGCATGGACGCCATGTGTCGGTCTGTGAGCCTGATTTCCTTTTCATCCAATCACTCATCGATTGTCTCCCTCTTTCCACGAGTCAAGTCGCGCCAAATGGCTCGATCCTCCTATGATTGGACGAAATCTTCTTCTCCGTCGCCGGGTCGGTTATGCGCGACAGTTTTCCCCCAACGCGGCAGGCACTACATACTCCGACGGTGATCGTCCGCGAAGAGCCCGAGCGGCCGACCGACCCCTCGCGCCTCCCGCTCCCGCGCCTTCCTGCAGGCGCCGCCGCGTCCCCCCAGTCCTCTTCCGAGCGCGCGGCCGAGAGCCCCTTCCGTCCGAGCCAGAAGCGCGGCGCCCCGACGCCCTGCAGCCCCGTCGGCGTCGAGAACCAGCGAGAGGCAGACAGGCACCATGGCGATGCCCACGATGGCGGCGATCGCCAAGCGCATGACGGGCGCGGCCAACGACTCCAAGTTCTTCAGCACGACCAAGAAGGGTGCGCGCGCGCTGAGCCCGCGATCGCGCGGCGGATCCACGCGGTTGGGCTAACACTCGGGTCTGCATGCATGCGCCGCGACGGACAACAGGAGAGACGCACGAGCTGCGGCAGGAGCTGGCGAACCCGAGCCGCGAGAAGAAGAAGGACGCCGTGAAGAAGGTCATCGCCAACATGACGGTCGGCAAGGACGTGTCCATGCTCTTCACGGACGTCGTCAACTGCATCCAGACGGGTAGGACTCTGCATGCACATTGCCGTTCCGATCACGAGGGTAAGCGCGCTAACAGCCCCCTTATCTGTGCATTAGCTGACACGCAGCTCAAGAAGCTCGTGTACTTGTACCTGATCAACTACGCCAAGAGCAACCCGGACCTGACCATCCTTGCCGTCAATACCTTCGTCAAGGTGCGCTCCCGCCTCCTCTCGCTCGGCTTGAGCCCATTAACGCCTAGCTCTGACCTTATCCCTCACCGCCACTGCCATTTTGGTGCCAATAGGACGCTGCAGACCCGAACCCATTGATCCGCGCGCTGTCGGTGCGCACCATGGGGTGCATCCGCGTCGACCGCATCACCGAGTACCTGTGCGAGCCGCTGCGTCGCTGCCTGCAGGACGAGGTAATGCGCTTCACCGCGACGATTGCCTCCCTTGTCTGACTTGTTGATTGCCAACCGCTGTCATGGAGCAGGACCCGTATGTGCGCAAGACCGCTGCGATCTGCGTGTCCAAGCTGTACGACATCAACCCGGGGCTCGTGGAGGAGCAGGGCTTCCTTGACATGCTGCGCGACTTGATCTCGGACTCGAACCCGACAGTTGTTGCGAACGCGATTGCCGCGCTGACGGAAATCGCGGACAACGGCGGCAGCCACACGTTCAAGATCACCAAGTCGGTGCTGCAGAAGCTGCTCGCGGCCCTGAACGAGTGCAACGAGTGGGGCCAGGTCTTTGTGCTGGACGCACTGGCTAACTACTCACCCAACGATTCGCGCGAGGCTGAGGGGATCATCGAGCGCGTGACGCCGCGTCTGCAGCACGCGAACTCGGCCGTCGTGCTCTCGGCTGTCAAGGTCATCATGAAGTTCCTCGAGAAGGTGTCGGATGCGGACACAGAGCGCAGCCTGTCGCGCAAGATGGCGCCGCCGCTCGTGACGCTCCTGTCTGCGGAACCGGAGATCCAGTACGTGGCGCTGCGCAACATCAACCTGATCGTGCAGAAACGCCCGACGATCCTCGCGAACGAGATCAAGGTTTTCTTCTGCAAGTACAACGACCCAATCTATGTCAAGATGGAGAAGCTCGAGATCATCATCCGCCTCGTGTCGGAGCGCAACATCGAGCAGGTGTTGCTCGAGTTCAAGGAGTACGCGACCGAGGTAGACGTGGACTTTGTGCGTCGTTCGGTGCGCGCGATCGGTCGCTGCGCCGTCAAGCTCGAGCGCGCGGCCGAGAAGTGCATCAACGTGCTGCTCGAGCTGATCCAGACCAAGGTGAACTATATTGTGCAGGAAGCCATCATTGTCATCAAGGACATCTTCCGCAAGTACCCGAACCAGTACGAGAGCATCATTGCGACGCTGTGCGAGAACTTGGACACGCTCGACGAGCCGGAAGCCAAGGCGTCGATGATCTGGATCATCGGTGAGTACGCGGAGCGTATTGACAACGCCGACGAGCTGCTCGACTCGTTCACGGAGAACTTTGACGACGAGACGGCCCAGGTGCAGCTGCAGCTGCTCACAGCAACCGTCAAGTTGTTTCTCAAGCGGCCGAACGAGACGCAGGAGATGGTGCAGAAGGTGCTGCACAAGGCCACCGAGGAGTCGGACAACCCGGACCTGCGCGACCGCGGTTACGTCTACTGGCGCCTATTGTCGGCCAACCCAGAGGCGGCCAACGCTGTGGTGCTCGCTGAGAAGCCCGTCATCAGCGACGACACGTTCGCGCTCGAGCCGACGATCCTGGACGAGCTGATCGGCAAGATCTCGACGCTCGCCAGCGTCTACCACAAGTTGCCGAGCGCGTTCGTCGTGCGTTCGACAGTGTCGGAGCTGCGCGAGCAAGTCGAGGACGACGGCGGCGACGAAGACGACGAGGGCTCGTCCGACCGCCAGGACGACGGGGGCAACGCTGGCAGCAGCGCGCCGGTCGACTTGCTGGACATGGGCAGCATGTCGATCGGCGGGCCGCTGCCCGCGTCGACGGGAGCGCCGGCGGCTCCTGCCTCTGCGGGACTCGTCGACATCTTTGGCGGCCCGGCGGCGGCGCCGCCTCCCGCGCCGGCTGCCGCACAGAAGAAGCTCCTGATGAACGCGCAGCAGGGCAAGGGTCTCGTGATGAAGGGCGTGTTCACGCGTCGCGGCGGCAACTTCGTGCTGGATGTGGACTACGAGAACCAGTCGGCGGCGCCGATCGTCGGTGTGTCGGTCCAGTTCAACAAGAGCACGTTCGGCGTGGTGCCCATGCAACCGACGGTTACGTTCCCGCAGCCGCTGGCGCCCGGCCAGTCGATCTCACACACGCTGCCTATGGGCGTGAACCCGACGTTTGTGAACGCGTCGGTAGCTCCCAACCTTGGCGTGCAGGTGGCTATCAAGAACAACTCGTCGGGCGACGTGCTGTACTTCCAGACGGAGCTGGATTTGTCGGCCATCTTCGTCGAGGCCGGCTCGCTCGAGAAAACCGAGTTCATCGGCATGTGGAAGGCCATCAGCGAGGCGAACGAGCACTACTTCGCGCTGTCCAACCCGGGCGGCCGGTCCGTGGACGCGGTCGCCGAACTCCTCACGCGCAGCAACCTCTTCTTCGTGGCCAAGCGGCCGGTGGACGGCAAGGAGATCGCCTACTTCAGCGCCAAGACCATGACCAACGTGGTCGCGCTCTTTGAGCTCACGTTCGACGCGAGCGGCGTCAAAGCATGCCTCAAGACGGAGCAGAAAGCCTTCTGCGGCGTCCTGCAGAAGACGGTTGAGACGCTGATGGCGTAGAGAGGGCGGCGGCACTCGAAGAGAAGAAGAGCGCGGTCGAAGCCCGAGATCTCCCTCGCAGCCTCCTCGTCGGGGATCGGAGCTCGCGAGAGGCTGGAGCACCAGGACAACGCCGGTGGCTGGGATGCGGGCAAGCTGCCGGTGTGCCGCCGCCGCCCTCCGCGTCCTGCGGTCGCTCCTCGCGTGGCTTGGTGCGGAACTTAGGTCATTCATAGCCTGCTCTCCTATCGCTCGCTTACTTGCCTTGTCACTCTTCGCCTCCATTCGCGGCCGAGAGCCCGCCAACGGCCTCGTCGTCGCTGGCTTCAGACAAATCAGCCGCGAGGCTACTGCCGCCTGGCGGGAGCGCGTAGCTCATGTCGGCGTCGCGCTCGACCATGACGGCGTCGCCTGTGATGCTGATCATGTTGTACACCTGGTTGCGGTACAGCTGGCTCGACTCGATCGGCACCAGCCGGAACGTGAGCATGGCGTTGCCACCCAGAGACCGCACGTGCGCACGGACGATGGCGATCGCCTCGCTCAGAAACAAATGGTGAAACGCCCCTAGTCCGCCGCTCTCGCGCACCGTCCAGCTCTCCTTAATGAAGTGCAACGTCACGCGGCCCAGGTATTGCACCACACGCGCGCCAGGGATGTACGCGAGCGGTGTGAGCTCGATCCACTCGCGGCCGAGGGGCGATGAGTACGGCCCGGCTAAGCGCGAACTGCGGAGAGCAGCGCTTCCAGCCGAGAGCTTGGATTGCTGGTGACCACTGGCGCAGTTGGTGACGAAGCCAGACAGCTCAATGTCTCGAACGGGAGGGGTAGATCCGGTGCAGGCCGTAACGGGGCCGTCCTTGCTGTCCTCGAGCTCCAGTGACAGAGCCGCCTCGGCCAGTAAAGTATCGAGTGGAGGAGGTTCCACCTTCTCGAGAACAACCATCCCAATCAGCACGATCTCGATCTAGCGCACAGGGGTGGCAGTTAGTCTCGTCGCGAGTATACGACCAGCAAGAGAGGCTCGCACCATGGTCTCGGACGCTACGGCAGTCCGCGTCTTGAGTCCGCAAATGGCGCACGGAGCATACGACAGGATCTTGAACAATAGACTGAACGGACATCCGCGGGTTAGTCGATTCCACCCAGCGCACGCGGACTTCAGCAACTAAATGAGGCGGGTCAGTACCTGGCGAACAGCTCCTTGAAGACCATGGAGAGCAGTTCGTTCAGACGAGTGTCGCGCATGCGATCGTCATCCCACTCAACCTGCTTCATCGATACAACCAGGTGGACATTCTCGCCCGCCATGAAGTCCCCTGGGAGGCGGTCCGTGTTGCACATATAGATTCCCTGGCAGCAAGCAGCGCGTCAGTGAATCATCAATGTGGTGAGCGCCGGCCATCGGTAGCGCGTACTTCTGGCAGCTCCTGCTCCAGAAGGACCGACATGAGATCCTCATCCGTCTCGTCGTCGATCTCGAGCACGAACGTCTCCTTCGAATCGCTAAATCCGTCAACGAACGCGTCGTCTTCTGAGTCGGAACTTGACTCTGACGACGAACTCGCAGCAGTTCTTGCATCAGCGTCCATCAGCGGTGTCTGTGGAGCAGACTCGGCTTCGATGACACCGTCAGCAGACCCAGTGCTGGAGACGGCGACGGACTCCGATGTCGCTCCTAGCGCTTTATCGGACAGAGCTGCGTGCTGCTGCTGCTGCTGTGATTGCAGTCTCCGTCTCATTCGACGCTGGTTGCCACGAGGAGGAAGCAAGAATCGCCTGAATCCCTTGACGTTGTCGTCATCTTGCAGTAGACTGCTCGAAATCACGGCGTTACGACCCGTTCGAGCTGCGACTGGAAGCTCGTAAAGCGGCTGTACAACGCAGATGCGGTCGCGGTGAAGCTATAGCAACCATTTACGCAACAATAGAGAGCGTAAGCACGGTACTGCATGGAGTTAAAGGAGGGTAGCTTACCCTGTCCTTGTTGAACGTGCTCAGTTCCTCGATCTGCTCCTGCAGGATCACAAGTCTCCTGTCTTCATCGTCTTTGACCTAAGTCATGCGCATATAAGGGAATGAGACACCAGTTAGAGCTTCAGCTCAGCACATGATCCATACGTTCCCGTAGCTGCAGTTACATCGATATTTCGCTCGATACGGAGCGTCGGTGGAGGCGGAAGAGCTGGGAGGTAGAGTCCAGTCCCCGTGATGATACCGACGATGAGCGAGCCTCCGATCTGTTGGCACGTCCAGCAGATTGGGTGAGTTGATGAAATCGATAGCTCCGAGTCGAACGATATTGACCGCATAATAGCCGACCTGAATCTGTGAATCGAATGCGAAGACTGCATTGACACCCAGCACCTTCATCTTCACAATAAGCTGTACAGAACAAAGTTGGTCAGTTGAACTTGTCGCGATTCCACAGACACACACGTAGCAGCCTGTACCTGACGATACAGCTCATACTCGAGGAACGGAAGCGCGTCCGACACGATTGTGGCGTTCACATCGCCGTTTCCCTTGCGCCGCTGGCGGCAGACACGAGCCTGGATGAACGTGCCCTTCCCCATCATCGCGAGGCCGGCGGGAGGCTCGATAGATGCGAGTAGCATCTCGGGCACCCACTTGTTGCCGCACATCCCGCAGCGAACCATCCTCATGCTGCGCGTTCACGGTGAGTATGAAACAAGCAACATGCCCATATTATCCTAGCAATAGCAGCGACCCACGCACTTTGAAAAGGGAGCCAGCGTACGAGAGTACGGGATATGGCACAGCATGCAGGGCGACGTACTGATCCTGCTTCTCCTGCTGACCGTATGTAGCACAAATCGCTGTTATCCACTCCGCCATTGACAAAACGGAGAAGGAGCGACCATACCTGCTTCTTGGTCTCGCGGACGGCACATCCGGAGGTGACATCATAGAGAACAGGGACGGACTGCGGCGACCCATGGAGCTGGACAGGTCGACTGGGTTCACGACAGGAGAAGCCACGCCAGTGTTTGGGTCCTCGGGTCCTTCGCTGGCGTTGCTCCCTGCGATCTCTCTCCGGCTGCTCCGATCCTTTACAGGATTCTTAATGACAGCGGCCGTTCCTCTGTGGGTCAAGGCACTACGTCAGTCTAGCTCTTTACACTATGCGAGTATCCACGTCACTTGTGGAGAGGCACTTACGTAGCGGATATGACACACACGTCGTCGTGAATGGTACACGTTTCCGTGTATCCGATGACGAACGGGCATTGAAGCGACTGCGCATGGGTTCGGATCTGCCAGTATCACAGCCAGCGACGGAAGTAAGCAGATAATTAGGAGCCAGGAGTGAGCAAGATGATCGCCTCCACACACCTCCTCTCGCAGCTCAAGCCACCACGAGTCGCGTGTTTCCTGATCGGCAAGCTTGGTGGCGAGCTTGCCTAAGTACTTGACCGATCGAGCACTCACAATGCCGCCAAGCCGGATGTTAGTTGATGGGCTGAACACCTTGAGCGTGATCAATTGCACCTCCTGCATACCACCCATATCAACAATCACAGCAACATCAACATCCCACAGCGACGCAAACTCGCAATCGCTCCAGCACGTACGTCATGGACGGAGATATTGAGCGCCTCGGGCGGTTTGATGGTCTTTGTGATCCGGCGAGAGTAGTACATGGGTGACATCACGGTCTCGGTGCTGTCTGGTGTCGTATGTTTGTCGTTCTGGTCGGGTTCGAGCTCCCGGTCGCTGTCCTCGCTGTCCTCGCTGCGATCCTTCCACTGCTGTGCACTCGATTCGGTCCCCGAGAACAGCAACCCTTTGTTCCCAACGGGACTGATACTGCAGGCCGTGCCGCAGGCGCGCGCGACCAGTCCGCTGTCGCCTTCAACATCAAAGAACTGCTTGTACGCGAGCACTGCGTTGCCGCCGAGCTCCATTGCCTTCTTGCCCACGAGCGTCGCCACCTGGGACGAGAGCTTGTAGAGCAAGAGCTGCCGGTGCTCGTTGCTACGGCGTGACGTGCGGAAGTTGTCGCTCCACGAGTACTCCGGGTCCGCGTGCACCACGAGTTCCTCGACAAAGCCGAGCATCGTGTCGATGCGGTAGAGCATCGGGTCGAGCGTCGAGAGTCCGAAGAACTGTACGCCGGCTGAGGACTCGTGGAATGGGTTTACGTCGCCGAAATAGTGCAGGCGAACCACGAGACTCAACTCGCAGCGGACGCCCAGCAGCGTGTCGTACACGGGGAACCAGCCCTGGATCACGTGCCCATCGCGCATGAGCAGGCAGTTGAGGTCCACGTAGACGATTCCGATCGTCTGCCAGCCAACAGTAGCGCAGCAGCGTTAATAGCGTGTCAGTACATTCATCGCGCGACGGCAGACGGAGGAGCAGGAGCATAACACACTGCATCGCTGGTGTACACGTCGTGGTCCATGAGCTTGAACTCGATGGGTTGACTCTGCAGCTCCGAGTCGTCGGCCACGTCGAAGCGGAACTCCTCGTCCCACTTCGGGTTGAGCGTCTTCTTGGACACGGACGACTTGGCCTCGAAGCTCGCGAACGTGATGGCCACGTATGCGTCCGTCAGTTTGTTCGTGCGCTCCACCACGGGCATATCGCGCGCCTCGACCAGCCGGATCTTGATCGTGCACGGCATCTTCGCTTCCGGTTTGCAGCCGAGCTCAAGTTCAAAAATGGAGAGCGCTTTGCTCACCTTCGCGCAACCTTGGGATTGGAATGAGCCACAAATACGGTACCTCGTCGGCTCCGGAGCTGGAGCGGCTCTGCTGGCTGAATGGCGCTGGCTAAATGGCGGCGGCTGCTACAGACTGAGGCGACTGCTCGGACGGTGGGAATTCGCGCGCAGTTCTAGCGCTCTACCTCGCTACGCATGGCCCATTTGCAACAGTGTGCTGCTGACTAGGCCTGCAGACATCACTCCAGCGGTATGGTGGACAAGCATTCGTATGCGCTTGCCTTTTCGCGCGCTGGTGCCACAAGCGCCACGACGCTCGACGACAAGCACTCGATCGATCGATCATGTCCAAATGTTTCAAGCTGAAGCAACCGAAGGAATAGCTACGGTAGACGGAACGCATCGAAGGGAGGTCTGGAAAGCTGCTTCGCCTCTAAGCACGCGTGGAAGATGCGAGCATAGGCGCTATCATAAAGGAACGCTCACTTGGCTAGCTGTAGTGATGTCCATCTCTTGAACAAGACGAGGCGCAACGGAGAAGATGCGGCTCATCCGAAAAGGAGAAGGATTGCTCTGGGCTGATGCATGAAGGACAAGCGGCACTGAGGGTGGAGAGTCTCCATCCAAAGCCACCGTCCCAAACCGAAGCACAGCCGAACAACGACACGAACCCATACGCACACGCACGCACACACACATACACGAAGCGCAAATTGCGGGGAATCCGCAGCGAGGCAGGTGCTGAGATGGTGTTGAGACAGCTACAAGCCGGAAACGCCTTCGTGTGCCAGCGCCGCTTTCACAATGCCAACCATTTTGAGTGGTCGGAAGCCCGGTTACACATGGCGCCGTAACCGTGCCAACCGTAACCGCCGGTTACGAACGTACCGCATACCCTTCCTCTCACGGAATGCTGCCAGCTTGCGCGCTCGCTCGCTCGATCGGATGGAGAATTCCCGATCAAACACAACGAATCCAACCAAGACTTCGGTCGATCAAGACGGTAGCGGAGCGACTCGCCGCTTCGCCAGCCACTGCACGCG